>CM050164.1:41920359-42012859 GCA_027410445.1 Discoglossus pictus
TTTACAACTGTTCTTCTGCTTGGATTCAGATAAATGATGTTCTACCCCCAAAAATACAACTTTATCTACAAATACGTTTTATCTACATTTCATAGGCATGGAGTGCCAAAACTGGGGATATAAAGGCTTTTATTGTGGGTCTTTAACAGATCCTGGAAAAGATAAAAGTGTGAGATATTCACCTGCATAGCTAAAGAAATTATCGGGAGATTAGAGAGGAAAAAGTGGATATTAAAACAAACAGAAGAATAAAGAGAATAAAGAGTACAGAGATTCAGTTTAGGAGCCATATTTACAAAGACCAAGGATAAAAAAAAATGGGCCAACAAATTTCATGTATCAGACAAAAAGTAGCTCTCTGTTCCCAACACAAAGACATTGAGCCTCATTCAATTGAGGCATCGGGAGATCCGGGCTTCGAAAATGGAGGCCGTTACTTATTTAGCTATTCAATTGGTGTCTTTTTGCAGGCTTCGATAAGCTTACGGCTGCGGCCTCCAATTCATTGTGATGGTTAACATTGCAAGTTAATGCCCTCAAAGCCTTTGGTCTTTCACGGCCGCAAGAGTTCCAAGCGCTAAAATCGCAAAATTCAATTGCTCCAATTCCCCCTCCCCTCAGCAATGGCAAAAGTCGAACCACAAGTTACGGATTCCAAAGAGGACTTTGATATTCGGGGACTTATATTAAGCAATCTGACAATTGTAAACCCATTCTGATTGGCTAAAAAATGATTGACATCTATTTCAACCAATCAGAGAGCTCAAGAACTTGATTTAAGCCATAGAAAGTGAAGTAACAGCCATTTCGGTTGGGTGAGTTCCTCCTAGGAGGAGCTCTGTTAGGATTGTTCTTTTTTTAATAGAGCGGCAGGAATTTTTTGGAGGGCCCTTTCTATGCCCAGAAGAGAGGATCGTGGTCTTCAACCATGAATGAAGAGGACGTGGAAACAATCAAAATGTATAGTCCTTCTGGTCCATGGCAGAAGGTTGAGGACCAGGATTCAAAGATCAATGGTGAATGTTCATTTGAACTAGGTAAGTATCTTTAACTTATGTTATTATACAGGTTTTAATTATTTTTTGTTTTATTGTACTTTTTTATTATAATTGAATTTTTTTATATTTTATTTGTAATTCTTTTTTAGTTTTGGTAATTTTAGGTTTTATTATTTTTTAATTTTAGTAGTTTATTGGGGTGTTTTATTTTTAATAGTTAGTGCAGTGTTTTACTTAGAGTGCCATGGGAATCCTTGTGAAACTCTTCATGTGTTAAGTTTAGGTAGCGGGTTAATTCAAGTTACCATGCGGGTCTATATAGACCCCCATGGTAGTTAGGGGTTAATTGAGGTTACCATGGAGGGTCTGTATAGAACGCCATGGTAAATAGGGGTAAATGGATACTATAGGTGTCTGTGTAGATCCCATGGTATCCAAGGAGCTATTAAATGTACCCAATTTATTAAATTCATTTAAGAACCCCGTGATTATGTAGATGGGGTGATTGGGGGAGGGGATGGTGGTGATAGGGGAGTGATTGCCAAGAGATCCCCGGGGATAGTTCCCCTGTGTTCATAGATGGAGAAATCCCCAGGGATTAGTGTGAGCCCTGTAACTTTATTTAATGTCTTGAGTTTACAAGACATGGCTAGGGGTAAGGTAGATAGGAAAAGAGTTGTCTAACTGAATGCAAAATTCCATAGGATAGTAAGAAGGAGGCATTCAATAATGAGGGATGTAAAGAGATAGAGAGAAGAGATAGTAGAGAGAGGAGGAAGAGATGGAGGGAGAGAGAGAGAGGGGAGGGGGAGAGAGACAGAGGAGGGGAGAGAGAGAGAGGGTGAGGGAGAGAGAGAGAGAGAGAGAGATGATGGAGAGAGAGAGGAGGGGAGAAAGAGGAGGGGGAGAGAGAGGATGGAGAGAGAGAGAGATAGAGAGGAGGGGCGAGAGAGAGGAGGGGGGGAGTGAGGAGAGAGGAAGTGAGGAGAGAGAGGATGTGAGAGAGAGAGAGGAGGGGAGAGAGGATGGAGGGGGAGAGAGAGGAGGGGGAGAGAGAAAGAGGGAAGAGAGAGAAAAGAGGGAGAGAGAGAGAGGTGAGGGAGAGAGAGATAGAGAGAGAGAGGAGGGGGATAGAGGAGGGAGAGAGAGGAGGGAGAGAGAGAGGAAGGAAGAGAGAGAGGAGGAGAGAGAGAGAGAGAGGAGGGGAGAGAGAGAGGAAGGAAGAGAGAGAAGAGAGGAGAGAGAGAGATGAGAGAGAGAGAGGAGGAGAGAGAGAGAGGGGGAGAGAGAGAGAGAGGGAAGGTGTGAGAGATAGAGAGAGACAGAGAGACTGAGAGAGAGAGGGGATAGAGAGAGAGATAGGAGGGGAGAGAGAGAGGATGTGGAAAAGAGAAGGGAGAGAGAGAGAGAAAGGAGGGGAGGAGGGGGAGGGCAAGAGAGAGGGGGGGAGATAGAGAGGAAGGGGAAGGAGAGAGAAGAGGTGGAGAGAGATAGAGAGGGAGGAAATGGGAGAGAGAGGGATGGAGAGAGAGAGAGAGAGAGAGGAGGGGAGAGAGAGGGAGAGAGAGGAGGGAGAGAGAGAGAGGAGGGAGAAAGAGGAGGAAGAGAGAGGAGGGAGAGAGGGAGGGAGAGAGAAAGAGAAGAGGGAGAGAGAGAGAGAGAAGGGGAGAAAGAGAGGGGAGGTGGAGAGAGATATATATAGAGAAAGAGACAGAGAGAGAGAGAGAGAGAGAGAGAGGATGGAGAGAGAGAGGAGGGGGAGAGAGAGGAGGGGGAGAGAGAGGAGGGGGAGAGAGAGGAGGGAGAGAGAGGAGGGAGAGAGAGAGAAAGGAGGGGAGAGGGGAGGGGGAGAGAGAGGGGAGGGCGAGAGAGAGGGGGGAGATAGAGAGGAAGGGGGAAGAGAGAGAGGAGGTGGAGAGAGATAGAGAGGGAGGAGGGAGAGAGAGGGGAGGGGAGAGAGGGGGGAGAGAGAGAAGGGGGGAGAGAGAGAATGGAGAGAGAGGAGGGACGAGAAGAGGGGGGAGAGAGAGAGAGGAGGGAGAGAGAAAGAAAGGAGGGGAAGAGAGCGAGGGGGAAGAGAGAGAGAGAGAAGGCGGGAGAGAGAGAGGAGTGAGAGAGAGAGGTGAGGGAGAGGAGAGGGAAGGAGAGGGAGGGTGAAGGGGAGAGAGAGAGAGGGAAGGTGGAGAGAGATAGAGAGAGAGGAGGGTGAGAGAGGAGGGAGAGAGAGAGAGAGAGGAGGAAGAGAGAGGAGGGGAGAGAGGAGAGAGAGAAAGAGAGAGAGAGAGGAGGGAGAGAGAGGAGGAAGATAGGGAGGGAGAGAGAGAGGAGAGGGGGAGAGAGAGAGAGAGAGAGAGGGTGGAGAGAGAGGAGGGGAGAGAGAGAGGAGGGGGAGAGAGAGGAGGGGGGAGAGAGAGGAGGGGGAGAGGGCAGGGGAGAGAGAAGGGGGAGGGGAGAGAGAGGGGAGATAGAGAGGAAGGGGGAGAGAGATAGAGAGGGAGGAGGGGGAGAGAGGGAAGGAGAGAGAGGGGGGAGATAGAGGATGGAGAGAGAGAGATATAGAGAGGAGGGAAGAGAGAGAGAGGAGGGGTGAGAGAGAGGAGGGGAGAGAGGAGGGGGGAGAGAGAGAGGAGGGAGAGAGAGAGAAAGGAGGGAGAGAGGGAGGGAGAAAGAGAGAGAGAGGGGGGGGAGAGAGAGAGAGGAGGGAAGAGAGGAGGGGGGGAGATAGAGAGGAGGGAGAGAGAGAGAGAAAGGAGGGGGAGAGAGAGGGGAAAGAGAGAGAGGATGGGGAGAGAGAGGAAGGAGAGAGAAAGGTGAGGGAGAGAGAGGAAGAAGAGAGAGAGAGGAGGGAGAGAGAGAGAAAGGATGGGGAGAGAGAGAGGGGGAAGAGAGAGAGAGCAGAGGAGAGAGAGAGAGGTGAGGGAGAGAGAGAAAGAGAGGAGGGAGAGAGAGTGAGAGAGGAGGAGGAGAGAGAGATGGAGGAGGGGAGAAAGAGCGGGGGGAGAGAGAGGTGGGAGAGATGAGGAAGAGACGGAGGGAGAGAGAGAGAGGAGAGGGGGAAGAGAGAGAGGAGGGGAGAGAGAGAGGGGAGAGGAGGGGGAGAGGGGAGGGGAGAGAGAAGGGGGAGGGGAGAGAGAGAGGGGAGATAGAGAGGAAGGAGAGAGAAAGAGGAGGGGAGAGAGAGAGAGGAGGGGGAAAAAGAGGAGGGAGAGAGAGAGAGAGAATAGAGGGAGAGATGGGAGGGGAGAGAGAGGGGGAGGGCTAGAGAGAGGGGGGAGATAGAGAAGAAGGGTGAGAGAGAGAGGAGGTGGAGAGAGATAGAGAGGGAGGAGGGAGAGAGAGGGGAGGGGAGAGAGGCGGGAGAGATTGGTGAGAGAGGGATAGAGAGAGGCGTAGATAGAGAGCTAGAGAGAGTGATAGGGAAGGAGATAGAGAGAGAAATGGAGATATAGAGATATAGGTAGGGGCAGATGGATTAGAGAGGGAAGAATAGATAGAGAGAGAGAGGTTTGGGGGGGAGAAATATAAAGAGGGGGAGGGAGAGAGACATAAGGAGAGGTATAGAGGAGAGAGATAGGGAGAGGGAGATAGGGAAAAGGGATAGGGAGGGGAGGAAAGATTGGGAGGGAAGGGGGTGAGAGAGATAGGGAGAGAAAGATAGGGAGGGAGAGAGGTAGGGAGTGAGGAGAAAGATAGGGAGGGAGAGAGATAGGGAGGGAGAGAGAGATATGGAGAGGCTATGGGGGGATAGGGAAGAGGGATATAGGGATAGTGGGGAGATAGGGAGAGGGATAGGATCAGATAGGGAGAGGCATAGGGTGGAGATATGAAGTAGAGAGATAGGGAGGAAGAGAGATAGGGAGGGAGTAGAAAGATTGGGAGAGAGATCAATGAATGATGGGCCCTTATGCTAGGGACAAAGGCCAGAAAACCGTCATCCCATTTTAGGCAAGTAAGTCTGCTTATTTACCCTATTGAAGGTTTAGGAAAGGGTTGCTTTATGTGTAATTAGAGGGGTTTTTAGTGTAATGTAATGTATGTTTTTATTAAACGGTAATATAGACTTTTTGATTTGATGTAATGTATTTTTTATTTTGTGTAATTCTAGGTTTTTATTTTAGTAATATAAGTTTTTTATTTTATTTAATTCTAGGTTTTTTATTTTCAGTAAATTATGGTTTTATTTTGTGTGATGTAGAGTTTTGTATTTTCTGTAATGTATTTTTTCAGTATTTTTTTTAATTAGTATGTGGTAACGAATTTTATTAAGGTGTTAGGTAGGTAGTGTATGGGTTAATATTGTAGAGGGGGGTTAATAGGGTAGAGGGGGGTTTATAGTGCTGTGTTTAGACTTGGTGTCATGTTCTAGGAGTTAATAGTGTCCTATAGGGGTCTGTAAAGACCATTTTTGGACTAACAGGGTTAATTATTGTCTCATAAGTGTCTGTATAGACACTTATGGGACAAACAGGGTTCAATTAGTGACCCATAAGGGTCTGTATAGTACTTTTATGGAAATGAGGGGGTTTAGATCGCTGTGGCAGTACTTATAGTATTTTATTAGTTGGGATATATAGGGGTCAATCTGGAGTGAAGGGGAGGGGTCTATACTAAGGGATGGAGCCAATGTAAGTGTCGGGCCAGGTATCTGTCTTTCATCCCCCCCCCAACTTGGAAGGTCACCAGCTACTACTGGAATTGACACCTTCAAATTGCGATGTTGCAGAAAACTGCTTAGAAGATCAAATCAATACTACAGTAAAGCAAGGTCATTGAAGCAATGGACATGCATTTGAGGGGCTTCCAACAGATATCTAGAAGAAGCCAGAATAAAACAAACATGTTCTTAGTTTTATCCCTTTGCATGACAGCAGTTTCTCTTGTCCAAACAGCTCTTGGTCTTCAGGTTGGTTATTCACAAGTGATTAAAATGGAGCCTGTGTGCAGTCTCGGGCACTAAAACATAAATATGATTGGATTAATATAATTAATAATCATACACTTATGAATAATACAAAATTTAAATCAAACCTAAAAATGACAACACTAAACCCTGTAACAGTATATGTTAACAGCAGTTAACTAATATGACAAAAGTCCACATTTAATCTTTCACAAGTCCATAATGAATTTATATTTTTGGTAGCGCTTGTTCTTCCTAACTTGATAACTCATTTGGCTTCTTAAATTTTATAGCTAAATAGAAAGGATACACAATACACACTTCTCTAAGGTAGCATTTAAACACAACTCTTTTTAAATAGAAAGTACTGCACTCACTTTTTTATATTCATTTCCCAGCTTTCAACATGCATGATGGTCCAGATCGTTTTCCATTCTATATGGTCTCTGATGCCTCTTGTTTCTTCTACTTCTTTCCATCTTCTGGTTCTATTGGCTTAGGATCCATTTAAGCGAAAAAGACACACATATATTGTATTCCCAAATTCATTATCAACATAATATTGAGCTTAAATTAAATGTCCACACTCTATTATCCAAGTCCAAAATGTAAGACAGGTTCTCCTACAGTCCTCTGGATATCTCCTGAGCCTGTGGAATAAAAAAACAGGCAAAAAAGAGAGGAGACAATTGAGATGGAAACCATGTAAGAGGAAGAAATATCTCGACCACAAATATATTATCACATATTATAGTTGTCAAACTACAAAACGTTGTCACGTTTTGCGAGCTCGCAAAGCAAGCTCGCAAGAACTGCGTCCCTCTCGAAGTGAGAGACGCAGTTCGGGCCGCAAATGTGGACCCTCACAAAGCAGGGGCCGCATTTGCAGAAGGTAGAGGCTTTACGGCGCATGAGTTTCAAACAACACCACCCCACACACCTCTAAACTCGCAGCACTTAGTCCTACGGTGCCCCAAAGCACCCCACACACCTCTAAACTTGCAGCACTTAGTCCTCTCCTTCCCCTCCTCCTCTACCTCCCCTGTGTCTCGCAAAACACTGCACTAACCCCCTAAACCGCACAAACACAAAAACACTAAAAACACACTACTAAACCCAATAATGACAAAATAAAACACTCACCCACAGCACAGGGGGACAGCCAGGACATCTGGAAGTGAGGTTATATGCGAATTTAACCCCAAATTCCACAGTTTCTCACTTGAAAAACAGCTAGCGAGAGAAAGAATGGCAGCTGAAAAAAAATGAGGCTCCATGACCCCGGATCGCCCAGCCACGTACAACTTACCCAAGAAGGAATCCGAGATAAGCTTGGAAACCCGCATTAACTCCACATTATCCCTCGCAGTGGGGGTCCCTGATCGCATGTGATTGGGGACCCCCGCTGCAAGCAAAATTCAAAATTCCTGCCTTATGGGTTCTTGAAGGACCGTAAAGGTCCTTAAAGCACCTGGAATAAAAAATAAATAACCCTATCACTCATGGGGCTCTATAGAGAGCCCCATCAACCCCTTTTCAGGAAGAAAATAGGCAATGACGCCTTCTGATTGGCTGAAAACACTGCCTATCAAATTCAGCCAAATAGAAGGCGCCAATGTGTGAGCCAATCAGAATGGGATACTCCCCAAAATCCCAGTCTGATTGCCTAATGCATCTGTCAATCTTTATTTAAACCAATCACAAGGCGCAGATGCCTTCAGCCAATCACAATGGGATACACCCCGCCAAGGGTGATTGGCTGGAGGCATCTGCGCATTCTGATTGGTTGCAGTGACAACTGCCAATCACAATGGTATACCCCCCATGGAGTGATTGGCTGAAGGCATTTGTGCCTTCTGATTGGCTGTTGTCACTGCCACGTATAATGTTTATTTATTGTATGTAAATGTTTTGGACTAATTTTCTTTCCTTAGGTTGGTGATCTGAAGGGACATCTGCAAAGGTAAGTGGTCTTAATTATTTTATTTTAGGTTAGAATTAGGCTTTCTGTATGTAGATAGCATTTATTGTATGTTAGATAGGGGTATGTATTTTAGATAGATAGTATTTATTGTATGTTAGATAGGGGTATGTATTTTAGATAGTAAGGATTTATTGTATATTATATAGTATTTATTGTATGTTAGATGGGGTATGTATTTTAGATAGATAGTATTTATTGTATGTTAGATGGGGGTATGTATTTTAGATAGATAGTATTTATTGTACAGTATATTAGATAGGATTGATTGTTTGTTAAATAGATAGGGGGTGTTGTATTTTACTTTATTTGTATTGTATTGTATGTATTCTATATGTATTTCCTTGAAATGTATTTTTTTTATTTTCTGTAATGTGGTGGGGGGGCTTATTACGGGGTAGGTAGTGTAGGTAAGTAGTGTAGGTGTTAATAGATTAGTGTAGAGGGGTGTTAGTTTATATTTAATGGTTTATTGGGGTGGGTTTAGTGCAGTGTAGTGTTTGTACTTAATGTCATGACGGTACTGGAGAACCCTCATAGCACTTATGGGGTAATGTTAGGCTTCTAACTGTCCATATGGGACTAATGGGGTTATATAGAGGCTTATGAGGGTCTGTATAGACCCCCATAAGAGACCGGGTTAAAATAGTGTAGTGCTTACACTTCGTGTCATGAGGGTCCTGGAGACCCTCATGGCACTTATAGTGTTATCACATGCGTTCATTAGTGTGTTATAGGGGTCTATATAGTTGAGGCACACAGTACACTCACATTGTGTGACAAACAGCATTTTAACACTTTATTATTGCCACGTCATTTTTGACGGGTAAGTCTCTAGTATATAATATAGTTGTGAGCATACGAGTTGTTGCTAACGCTGAGGGTCTCAGTTGCTGGCATGGAGCGCCGTAGGCGCTCCATGCCAGCACCTGAGGACCTCGCAAAGCGAGGGCCGCAGTTGCTGGCATGGAGCGCCGAAGGCGCTCCATGCCAGCAACTGCGAGCCTCGCAAACTTCACGTCGCAACCCAAACAGTACGACACACACATTACGACACTCGCAAACAACATACGACACACGTTCACACACATTACGGACTCGCAACACTCGGACGCAACTCGCGAAAATTACAAAATGTAAAACACAATACATACACACACCACATACATAAAAAACTTACCTACACCAAGAGGGAGCACCCAGCACCTCAAAAATACAACTTACACCTCGATTTTACTCGAAATAAAACAGTTTAGAAACTAAAAAAAAATCGAAGCGAGAGAAAAAATGGCCGCCGAACAAAACGAAAACGAGGCTACAGCACTCTAAACTCGCAAAACACCACAAGAAACTCGCAAAACACCACAAAACACCTACGGATATTCCGATACAAACGTATACCACACATTACTCGCCATTTTACGCCAATGCGGAAGTACACGACAACGGTTTGGGCTCGCGCACGCACAGTGTTACACTGCACACATTCAGCACGCTTACACAGCAGATCCACACCACTAATGCTGCAGCAACATCAAAACACATTCACAGCTCTTCCACACAATGCTTTCAAATAGGTAAAGTATATTCATTTATTAATGTATTATATATTTCATTATTACACACTAAACAGCATTAGCTACCTTACAATTTCATTGCCGTCATTTTTTGACGGGCAATTCGCTAGTATATAATAAAAGTTAGTTTTATTTGTAGAATTAGCGAAGTGCTTATGCTGTACTTTGAAGTTTTCTTTTTGCAGTTGCTCTTTCCTACAGCACAAGTGTCACCGCACAACTGATAACTATTTTTACCCACTCTCCTTAGAACCCTGCATGTTTATTTATTTGTTGCCCATTTAGATAAACACCAAAATGCAGCTATAAAATATCTATATACTTTACTGGCATATATGAGAGAACATTTATTCTAGTAGTAAACTATTATTGCATTCATACAACTTTAACATGTTGTTTTCTTTTATACCTTATTCTATAATGATGATGAAAAATGAACCAAGTGTACATAAAAATAACAAATAAATATTCCCATCTCCAAAGCTTATGGGACTCTGTTTGCCACTGCTATGTTTGGGGCAAGCATCCATGTGAGAAATGGCATCACTGATTCTCCACTCTCTACTCTTAATATCTCTCTGTGGCTTGTGTCATTTTAGTCAGCAGAAATAATGACTCTTGGGCCCCTTACCTCTTTAGCTTTTTCTTTATAGTGCCATTAATCATGGATTCTGTCAATGAATTTTCCTTTCTCAAGTACATTATTTTGTTCGCTTAAATTGAAGTTGCCATACTCTAATAAATCATTCATAATTTCAAGCACAAAATATCAGTTCTTTGCCACCTGAAAAATATAAGCAAATAAATAAATACTATAACATCCAAATTTCTTATGTAAATGAAAAAAAACATATTAAACATTACAATTTCCAGTATAAATGAATGTGGTACAAAACCGAAGTTAAAGGGGCCAGTTTTTTAAATTACTATAAATAAACATTAATTCTACATGCAGTAAAAAAAAGCAACTTCTTTTTTCATGGTAATCTCCGTGTTTCTACAAAACAAATTCAATCTTTAAATGTATAAGTCATAATAATATCTCTGGATCTTCTTGATAAATTAATATCAAATATGTTTAGTTTTATATTTATTCATGAAAACTAGGCAAGAGCATGAACAGACATTCTCAACTTGTGGAATCTAACAATACCTACTACGATTAATAAAATCAAAGGATCCATGCATTAAAAATAAACACATTACTGTATGTACTGATTGAAAGAGCGAAACTTAAAGTATTTAAAATTGTCTGACATTCCTTAGGCCCTTGCATACAAAGCCACAGAGACGCTTACTGCAACCAGGAACCTCCACTGAGTTCTACAGCCCGCTGAAGACAAGATAGCAAAATCTATGATTTCTTTGATACACCCCCAGGGAAGGGACTGTGTGTTGAAGCATTTCTTACTGAAGTGTAAACAGTGCTTATCAAGGGTCCCTGGGGGGAGAGCACTTGGAGAGTATGGCAGGCTAGTGCTCTACACCAGATATTGTTTTGGAACAATAAAAAGTGTCCTCTAGAAACAGTGACTGAAATTGTGCATGCAGAAAATCTAGTTCTGTATTTCTCTGATTTTTTCCCTGAGGCAGACAAGCTGCCCAGGCAAAGAGAGGGCGTTCCTGTGAGTAAGGACGTAAATATACATGTTTATTTTCACCTATTATTTTGTCTATTTTGTTTTACTTTTCTTGGTATATTAAATACTGTCTCCTGCACTACACCTTTGTCTTTGTTGCCTCTGGGTGGTTATTTCAAAGCTGGAACAATAGCCAAAATGATGTCTACAGTATCTCACAAAAGTGAGTACACCCCTCACATTTTTGTAAATATTTTATTATATCTTTTCATGTGACAACACTGAAGAAACGAAATTCTGCTACAATATAAAGTAGTAAGTGTACTGCCTATATAAGTGTAAATTTGCTGTCCCCTCAAAATAACTCAACACACAGCCATTAATGTCTACATACATACACAGTAAATTATTTTATTCTTTTATTTAAAAGTCCAAAATGTACACCACATAATAGCTTACGTCAGCCAAAGTTATATCAAAACACACAGTTCTCTTAAAGATTTCTTCATCAATAGAAAAGGGGAGCATTCGGCCCGCCCATCTCTCCAAAATGCTCCAACCTCCAGGGACCCTTTTTTTTTTTGCGACACTATTTTGCTCAGGAAGTCCACACGCTCAGCCTTTTCCCTGGGGTTGAATACAGTACATACTTCTGTACCTTTTTCTCTGGTGTCTGCTATTTTAAGCCGCTTGCCTTTGTCCCAGCCTGGGTATCCACCTCTCTGGGTCTCTGTAAACCGACTTTGCTCTGTGGACCGCTTTGCTCTGCAAACTGACTTGGCTCTGCTCTGCAAACCGACTTGGCTCTGCTCTGCAAACCGACTTTCTGAAACCAATCTTTACCCTCTCACTCCAAATCAACAGCTTTTCTCTAGTTGATGACAGCAGCACCCTAACCGGGCCTCTTTCAGCAGCCTCCACATACTGCTCACACTGCTTAGACCCAAGCCTAAGTGAGGACTCCACCCATTTCTATGATGTTGTCTTAAAGTGCTGGTTATGCCGGTTTAGTGGGAGTTTTTTTAAAAATGGGGAATTGATGCCGGTGCCGGTTGCGTGAGAGTCCCGGTTAGTTAGGTACCCGATAACCTGGATTTTACTGTGTATGTATGTATGTACAGTATGTATATATATATATATATATATATATATATACAGTATATACAGTAAATATATTTTATATATATATATATATATATATATATATATATATAATATAGTTGTCATGCCACGCATGTGCATTGCGCATGCACAATTGTGAAGATGGGGGGAGACAGGGGAGAGGATGGGAGAGAGACATGGGGGGAGACAGGGGAGATGATGGGAGAGAGACATGGGGAGACAGACAGGGGAGAGGGGGAAGAGACACAGTGGGGGAGACACATTGGGGGGAAGAGACAGGGCAGAGGGTGGGAGAGAAACAGGGGAGGGGGAGAGAGACAGGGGAGAGGGTGGGAGAGAAACATGGGGGGAGAGAGACAGGAGATGGGGAAGAGGCATGGGGGAGAGACAGAGGAGACGGTGGGAGAGAGACATGGGGGAGAGAGAAGGAGGTAAGGGGAGAGAGAGAAGAAGGAGGGGATGGGGAAGAGAGATGAAGGAGAAGAAGGGGAAGAGAGAAGGAGGGAGATAGAGAGAGAGAAAGAAGGGGGCAGAGAGAGAGAGAAGGATGGTGAGAGAGATAGGGCACAGAGAGAATGAGGGCAGAGAGAGAGAGAGGGTGCAGCGAGAGAGGGCACAGAGAGAGAGAGGGCACAGAGAGAGAGGGGGCAGAGAGAGAGAGGGTGCACATAGAGATAGAGAGAGAGGGCGCACAGAAAGGGAGAGGGCGCACAGAGAGAGGGAGATGGCACACAGAGAGAGGGAAAAGGTGCACAGAGAGAGGGAGAGGGCACATAGAGAGAAGGAGAGGATGCACAGAGAGGGAGGGGCGCACAGAGAGGTAGAGGGCTCACAGAGAGAGAGGGTGCTCGACAGAGGGAGAAGTTGCTCAGAGAGAGACGGAAAGAGTTCTCAGAGAGAGAGGGAGGAGGTGCTCCGAGAGAGGGAGAGGTTGCAGAGAGAGAGAGATAAGGCGCAGAGAGAGAGACAGAACAGATAATTTATGATACAGTCATTTGTGACGGACAAGTTACTAGTATATATATATATATATATATATAATCCTAATACTTTTGAATATATTTGTCCAATAAAAAAGGTATCACTATATACTTCAATACTCTGATTATTTTCCTATCTATCTATCTATCTATCTATCTATCTATCTATCTATATATATATATATATATATATATCCTTTTGAATAGAAGGGTTCTAATATTGATTTTCTTGATGCAAAAACTTTGGCTTCTCTTCAGTCTGTTCACTTAGGGATTTAGTGAGATTTAGAACTGTATTATTTGTCAGAGTGCATGTCCTAGCACTGTGAGGTTCCCGCATGGGCGGCCCAAGGAAATGCACTTTTTAGAGGGGTATTTTACAGCCTGCAATGTTATAGGACAGTTGCATCTTGTATGGTCAAATAGACAACTATTTACTTCTATCCCAGGGATCACTGTTTTGGTTTTAAGTGTTTTTAAACATGGAGCCCACGTATAAACTTATTTAGGCTATATGGTGATTACCACAACGCTTAAGACATTTACTAGCTTTCACCACATTAGGCTACCACCCTATTTCAAACAAAAGTGTCTGAAGTAAAATTAGTGAAGGAATAGAAAGATCTCCTTCATGTGTATGGCTAGAAATGATGTCACTGAAACAGCAGTAGAGAAATATTCCCCTCATATTCATGGCCAGAAGTGAAGTGACTGTGGTAGCAGTGGAGGAATAGAAATACTCCCAGGCACACCCCAACCGCACCCCACCACAAGCGCTAGCAGTTAAACTACTGTGGTAGATACCTATTGTGTTCCCTATTCAGCCTCTGATTGGAAGAAGTCACTTTGAACTCCTGTATGTGTTTTTTCTTAAGTGTCAATAAAGATTCAAGTTTTTTTGTTGGTTGAATAGTTATAGTGGAGTTAGGCACCTGGAACAATATTTTTGTTTGTATATACTACATACTGTAGCAGAGAGATGAGTTAATTTTAATTTAATGTGAATGTTTGGTTTTTAACAATTGAACCTGCAAATAGGAGAAAAGGAACTGGGAAACTAGGGAACCTATAATTAGATATACCAAGTTTTGACATCAAGAAAATCAATATTAGAAGCCTTCCATTCTCTTTTTCTCCTTTAATGTCTGTATAGGGAAGCAAGCTAGATTTGGGGCTCCATGCTAGCTGAGCCTTCCGGGTAGGAGGCATCACACTAAGAATCACAGGTCTGTCTCTACCTCTCATTCCTCCCCTCTCTACCACACTAATCCCAGCTCTCACACACATTTTCAACCTTTCCCTAACTACCGGCAAGTTTCCATCTTGTCTAAAACACGCCACAATTACACCCATTCTCAAAAAGTACTCATCTGACTCTGACATTGCTTCTAACTACCGCCCTATCTCTCTACTTCCTCTGGCTTCCAAACTGCTGGAGCGGCTCGTCTATAACCGCTTTACCAGCTTTATCTCCTCTAACTCTTTTCTTGACACCTTCCAATCCGGCTTTCGGCCCCAACACTCCACTGAGACAGCTCTCACTAAAGTCACCAATGACCTGCTTACTGCCAAGTCAAAAGGTCACTTTTCTATTCTCCTTCTTCTAGATCTTTCTGCTGCCTTTGACACTGTTGACCATCCGCTTCTACTCCATATCTTCTCTTCCCTCGGTATTCGAGACACTGCTCTCTCGTGGTTCTCATCATACCTACAAAATCGATCATTCAGTATGTCCTTTTCTGACACCTCTTCTTCTACCTACCCCCTGTCTGTTGGCGTACCCCAAGGATCTGTACTAGGCCCGCTCCTCTTCTCCATCTACACTTCCTCACTTGGTACCCTAATAAACTCTTTTGGGCTGCAATATCATCTCTACGCAGATGACACCCAAATCTATCTCTCAGCACCAGATCTATCCCCCTCTCTTCTAACACATGTCTCCAACTGCCTCTCTAGTATATCCTCTTGGATGTTCACCCACCATCTCAAACTCAACATGTCTAAAACTGAACTCCTAATCTTCCCTCCCTCTCCCACTGTGTCAATTCCTTACATCTCTCTCACTGTCAATAATGACATCATCACCCCCTCCTCCCAAGCCCGTTATCTTGGGGCTCTACTGGACCCCGCCCTGTCCTTCATCCCTCACATACAATCACTAACTAAATCTTGTCTTCTCCATCTAAAAAACATCTCCAGAATTCGCCACTTTCTTACACAAGACACAACTAAAATCCTTATACACTCTCTCATCATCTCTCGACTGGACTACTGCAACTCGCTTCTTGCTGGCCTACCCACCACCCGACTATCTCCACTTCAATCCATTATGAATGCCTTTGCTAGACTCGTCTTCCGTACACAACGTTCAGTGTCGGCATCACCTCTCTGTCAATCTCTCCACTGGCTTCCCATAGCCTCCAGAATAAAATTTTAAATCCTGACCATAACTTTCAAAGCAATCAACAAGAGCACTCCCCCATACATTTCTGGTCTCATCTCCAAATACTCCCCCACCCGCCCTCTTTGCTCTGCTAATGACCTTCTTCTTTCCACAACTCTTGTCACCTCCTCTCACTCTCGCCTTCAGGACTTTTCTCGTGCTGCCCCTATTCTCTGGAACTCCTTGCCTCGCTCCACCAGATTATCCTCCAGCCTCAAAACATTCAAAACCTCTCTAAAAACACATCTCTTCAAAGAAGTGTATCACCTTCCACCCTAACACACTCTCAAATCTCTCTCCCTCCTTTTCCTTACACAATACCTTTAGGATGTAAATCTGCGAGTTTCAATCCCTCAAGGTGTTTTAGGGAAAGCACCATGGACACTATGGATTCGAGGCTCAAAGACAGGGCCCTCCTTGTTTTACTATGTGTTAATTTGTATGTATCTTTGTCTTGAACGTATCTTATGTACAGCGCTACGGAATATGTTGGCGCGTTATAAATAAACGATAATAATAATACCTCAACTTTGTTTCTCTTCTCAATCTATGGTGTATTTTGCAGGGTTTTTAAGTGCAGCGTAGTTTAATAACAAGATATAATAAATTATTGTTTTCCCGTTTATACGTTTTTATTGTGTACTTGGTCATTGAACTCACACAGTCAATCAACCTAGTACAATGATGCCTGTCTTATGTCTCACATGGGTTGATTATTATTACTTAGAATCCCTGCTCTATATATTCCAATGCTCATTCATGTTAATCAATATTGCTTCTGACTTGATTTAGAGATGTGCCACTCTTGTAAGCTTGAGAAACACTGAAATAAACATTTATTTTATAAGATGTTTTTTGCTTTGAAGACAGAGATTCTCCTGTTTTCCTTTATATTACTTTTGTCTAGAGAAATGAAAGATCATTTATGATAAAATGTGTACGGTGATGATCAAAATAATATACAGTATCTCAAAAGTGAGTACACCCCTTGCATTTTTGTAAATATTTTATTATATCTTTTCATGTGACAACACTGAAGAAATGACACTCTGCTACAATGTAAAGTAGTAAGTGCACAGCCTGTATAACCGTGTAAATTTGCTGTCCCCTCAAAATAACTCAGCACACAGCCATTAATGTATAAACCACAGGTAACAAAAGTGAGTACACCCCTAAGTGGAAATTATCAAATTGGGCCCAAAGTGTTAATATTTTGTGTGGCCACCATTATTTTCCAGCACTGCCATGGGCATGGAGTTCACCAGAGCTTCACAGGTTGCCACTGGAGTCCTCTTCCACTCCTCCATGATGACATCACGGAGCTGGTGGATGTTAGAGACCCTACACTCCCCCACCTTCTGTTTGAGGATGCCCCACAGATGCTCAATAGGGTTTAGGTCTGGAGACATGCTTGGCCAGTTCATCACCTTTACCTTCGGCTTATTTAGCAAGACAGTAGTCGTCTTGGAGGCTGTACACTTACTACTTTACATTGTTACAGAGTGTCATTTCTTCAGTGTTATCACATGAAAAGATAATAAAATATTTACAAAAATGTGAGGGGAGTACTCACTTTTGTGAGATACTATATATATATATATATATATATATATATATATATATATATATATATATATATATATAATTTAGTAATAATCTCTATATATATAGATTAATAATGAGTATTGCAATTTAATTAGATATCTTTTGTATTGGACAAACATCTTATTTATAATGATAAGCTTTCGAGAGGTTCAGCCTCTCTTTATCAAGTCTGCAGTAATACTAACATGAGATGGAACCTTCAGTTTGAATAATAACAGCAGATGCAGATAGAGTGAAGACAGCATCTATATATATATATAGAGAGAGAGAGAGAGAGAGATAAATAATGAGTATTGAAGTATAAAAGAGGTTTGACCTCTCTTTATCAAGTCTGAAGCAATACTGACATGAGATGGAACCCTCAATTTGAATAAAAACAGCAGATGCAAAGAAAACGATGACAGCATCGGACATCATTAGGTATATACATATAGGGAGAATAAACACAACATAGTATAAGAAACATATATACACATACTATATACACATATACATCAATTTATACATGAAAAAAGAGCACTGTAGTCCAAAGTGATATCCTTCCTGTTTTCACCTCGCTAAGAGTGCCAAGGATGTTATTGTAAAATAAGAAAAAATCACAAGAAACTGTGATAATGTGTTGGAAAACTCATGTCTATATTTAGTCCTGTATTTTTAGTGTTGAAGAGTGTGATCGTTTTTTATTTCAAATGCTTTTCTCTCTTGGACGTTTTTACACTTTCTTCTGAGTATTTAGATTTTTAGGTGTTGGATGGAGTGATCATTCTGGCTAAATGTTGTTCCACTGTGGCACAATAACTGTCTTAATTAGGCTTTCTTTGAATGTCTGTGTAAATTCATCCCTAAGTGCATTTTTTGTCTGGTTTCTCCTACGTAACAGCCTGTGTCACATAAAGTACATTGTATTATATAAACCACATTGAACGATATGCATGTATACAATCCTTTGATGTTATAGGTCTTGTTATGTGAAGCTGTGTCATCATTACAAATGTGTTAAAATAATTTACAGGTACTGTTGTTACAAGGTTTAGTTCCATTTTTTATATTTGGTTGTTCATTGGCCAATCTTCTTTAGACAAGTTTTTGTTTCAGGTTTGGTGGTTGTTTAAATGCAAGGATGGGAGGTTTGGGAAATATGTCTTTTAATTGGCATCTTCAGTTAGTAATGGTTGTAAATCTTTGATTATTTTCCGTATTTTTTATTTTATTTTAAAACTGGATGGTATGGTCACTAGAGGTATACAGTATGTGAAGTAGTTTCTTTTATTTTGTATTTTAACAGGTGTTCACTGGGTATTTTGATGACAGTGGTTATTTTCTGTGTAATAATAGGAGGCTTATAACCCTTTTGTTTGAAAGATTCACACAATGTTACATTTTTCATGATCTCCATTGTTTGAGATATGCAATGGTATCTAACAGCTTTACTATGGCGGATGGCTTGTTTAATATGGCAGGGATGGAAAATGGAGCTGCATCTATGTGTGGGTTTCCTATATACAGTTGAGTGGAGAGTGCCATTGGTGGTGGATATAGTAGTGTCTGGAAAGTTGCCCTGTTTTGTAGAGAAATCCATTTTAAGTTGTATAGATGAATGTAAGGTTTTGAATGAACTGGGAAAGTCTCTGATTTTGCTTTCTCCTTCTGTCCATATGATGAACAGATCATATATGTAACGGTAGTATTTGTATGGTTTGTAAATGGTTACAGTTAAGAATGTCTCTTCTAGATGGGCCATAAATAGATTGGGGTGTTATGGAGCCATTTTGGTACCCATGGCAGTCCACATCATCTGTAGGTAGCTATATTTGTTATTTATTAGAGGATTAGAGAAATACAAAACAATAAATCTTTATTTATACTATTGAAGACAACGTCGATTAAAAACCAATTTAAAATCGAAGGATTGAGGGTAGCGTCTGACGTCAGACGCCAATTCTTGTAAACAAGCCAGCGCTTCCTATGCAGCTAAATGCAGCTCCGTGACCACTAAGTCCATATTCGCTGCACACTTGGTGCTTCAGTCACAGCACATAGGAGAACTCAGTGTTAAACTCTAACTAGCAGCGAAATTATAATCTAAATCACAAAACGCTGTAAAGGAGTTCACTGAGTCCCTAATAGCTGGACACTTGGTGCTTCAGCTCCAGTATATGGGAGTAGCCCAGTGTACACCAATATACCCCTATATATGCTGCAATTGTACCTCAGACACACGGAAAAACTTATATAGTTTTCCTGAGTAAAATAACATCTTAAGCGGTACATCTAACTCAAGTGGTAAATATAAGAAGACCACATAAGGAGATATATACACAATTGTCTAGGAGTAGTATATCTCATATTAACATTCATAAGAGGAGATATTCCCTATATATCAAGTCATATAAGAGATCAGATATAAATAATACAGCATACAACAGATATATATAGGGTATAATACAATATTGGTATATGGACTGATAACGTATAGGACTCAGAGTTCCGGATATATACACTAAATCTCTCTGAGATATATATATATAAATAAGCAAGGAAGCCAAGCTTAATACTTGTAGAAGCACTTACTTAGACACCAAAAAGGAGAGACTATAACACTGTATTTATCTCTCATTGAGTGGTCTAATGTGCACTAATAAAGGAGTCAATATCAAATGTTTTTAAAGAATCACTCCCCAATCCTTCGATTTTAAATTGGTTTTTAATCGACGTTGTCTTCAATAGTATAAATAAAGATTTATTGTTTTGTATTTCTCTAATCCTCTAATAAATATATGTGAATAGGTGTGATGCACCGTGAGAAATAAATATTATTATTTCCCAACATTACTATAGCTATATTTGTTAAAAGTGAAATAGTTGTGGGTAAGGATATATTCTATTAGTTTAACAATAACATCAGGGCCGTATTTATGGTTTTGCATGTGTGTTGAAAGAAACTTAAAGCATGCCTCAGTGCCATCTATGTTTGGGATGTTGCTGTAAAGAGATTCTGTTGCTATATATTTCAAACAGGCCACTCATATGTATTGGCTACAAAAATGTATGAATAGTTTAGTATTTGGATATATTTTTTTAATACATTATTGAATTTTTATTAATGCTAATAATTGCTTTATCTCCTCCAACTCTAAACATCAATACTTTTATTGCAGTTTGGTCAACATCATCTACTAAAAGTGTACTTATTCAGTGTACCTACCAGGTTCTAGTTTTTTTTTCTTTCCAATTATGTAATGTGCATATAATTATTATATATTAATTATTTTTGTGAACAAAGGATGTTAAAGAAATTCAACAGAAATAAGAGAAATAAAATGACACAGACTAGAGCTTTTGAATTCTTATTACAACATTAAACAGAAACCTATGTGATATTTTCTATAAAAAACTGTGTGATGTTTTTTATGTGGTTAGATATTTCTATAAAAATAACTGAACTTCATAGTAAGTGAAAGTAAACATATAAAAGCAGCCTATCCAGTTATTCGCTATTGCAGTGATCAATTTTCTTTTATCAGCTAATCATATATGTTACTTTTTCAGGAGGATGTGACCATATTCCCATTGAATATACAAAAATTAGTTGCGAATTGATACATTTTGCACAGTTCTAAGTATACAGTAGTTCTTAATAATATAAACTTAAATATATAAATATCTTATCATAGTGAAACTTTAATCTTTATTTTAGCCTTTTATTTGTGTATTATTTATTATTCAATCAGTAACTTGCCTGTCATAAATTACTGTATCAAATGTTCAATTGTTTGTTCTGTCTCTTTCTGTGCACCCTCTGTCTCTCTGTGCTTTATGTGCTCTCTGTCTCTCCCACTCCTTCTCTATTTCTCTGCCTCCTCTCTCTTCTCTCTCTCCCTTTCTCTCTCCCCCATCCCTTTGTCTTAACCTCCCACTCTCTTACTATTTGCCTCCTCTCTCTTTCCCTCCCTCCCCTCCCCTCTCTACCTCTTCTCTTTCTCTCTCTCTACCTCCCCTCCTTCTCTCTCTCTCCCTTCTCTTTCCCTACCACTCTCCCTGCCTCCTTCTCTCCCTCCCTCTTTCCCCTCCTCCTCTCCATTCCCTCTCACTCTGCTTCCCCTCTCTCCCTCTCTCCCTCTTTCCCCTGCTCCTCCCTATTCCCTCCCACTCTGCTTCCTCTCTCTCCCTCCCTCTTTCCCCCTTCTCCTCTCTATTCCCTATCTTTCCTTCCCTCCCTGCTTCCTCTCTCCCTCCATCTTCCCCCTCCTCCTCTCTATTCCCTATCTTTCCTTCCCTCCCTGCAGATAGTAGAGATGTCGCGAACAGTTCGCCCGCTGACTATTCGCATCGATTTTGGCATGTTCACGTTCACATCGGACGGCGAACACATGCGTTTTGCGGTTCGTCTCCTATTCTTTATCATTGAGGAAACTTTGACCCTGCACCTCACAGTCAGCAGACACATTCCAGCCAATCAGCAGCATACACTCCCTTCCAGGGCCTTCCATCTGAAGGACAGCATATATTTTAGAATCATTCTGAAGCTGCATTCGTTGTGAGAGGACAGATAGTGTAGCTGCTGGAGATTTAATAGGGAAATAGATAGCCAGGCTGTGTATTTAGCTTCCACTACAGACCTGAAGGACTAAATCTAATTTCAGTTACCTGCCTGTGTCAGGCTCACAGCTTATATTGTGCTCAGTGAAATAAAACAACACTTTTTTTGACTGAAATAGATTGAATAGCAATTGCCTGCCTACAGGAGTGTGTGTGAAGCCTATTGCATCTACTCCGCCAACTTTTGCCAGTCAGACACTCATATCTGGTGGCACCTTAGATTGCATGCGCAGTGCCCCAAATTTGAAGTAGGTCTGACCAAGCATCTTTTTCCATCTCCCTGTTCTAAAAATCAATGCCATATACACATCCCCTAATAGTGGACGTAACAGGGATTAAACCGATAGGAATAGTACTACTTAACAGTATACACCTTATAATAACGCAGACAGAGGCAACGTAGAGAGAGGAGTCTGAAGAAGAGGAGTCAGAGGAGGAAGGTGGCTTTGAGTAGGTGGAAGACCAAATACAGCAGGCGTCCCAGGGGGCTTGTTGTCACCTTTCGGGGACCCATGGTGGCTGGGTGGAGGAAGAGACCTTCAATGACATCAGTGAGGACAAGGAACGGGATATGGCTAGCTTGGTATCCAACCTTATGCAAATGGGGAGTTTGCGGTTGTGCAAAGGGACTGTTTGTGGTTGTTTGCGGTGCATTAAATGGGGAGATTGGTCTGTTACTGTGAAGCGGGTGTAACCCTTACACTAAAGCATGTTATTCCAAACAATTTAGGAATGTTAGGTGATTTATGCCCTTTATGGCTTAAAACCAGACTCTGCATCAACCATGTAATTTTCCATGGGAGTTTTGCCATGGATCCCCCTCCGGCATGCCACAGTCCAGGTGTTAGTCCCCTTGAAACAACTTTCCCATCACTATTGTGGCCAGAAAGAGTCCCTGTGGGTTTTGAAATTTGCCTGCCCATTGAAGTCTATGGCGGTTCTCCGGGTTCGCCCTTTCGCGAACATTTGATGGAAGTTCGCGTCCGCTGTTCGGGAACCTAAAATTTGATGTTCGCGACATCACTACCAGATAGCAGTTATGAGTAACCTCTGTGCAGAACGCATCTCGCAGGCGTAACTCACACCTGCTAACTATTATAGGTGATTGCGTATATTATTCTCCAATTCAGGAGCTTTAATGGAATGGTTGCCAGTGAAGCCATCTAGCTCTGCATTTGCAAAAGATCACTATCACTCCCATAAGAAATGTGAATCTGAAGTAATGTTTCCTTTAGATAGTCTTATTATTCAATCTGTACACATCATTAGTGAAGCATAACAACTCCAAACTGTAAATAAACACTAATAACAACATGTTGTAATGAAAGAGCAATGTCCTATAGTATTTGCATATTTATTTTATTGTGTGTATATGGGTAATGTTGTTGCAAATTTACTTTAAAAATTAAAATCATAGATTAAGCCATTTTTGGGAAAGATGACATTTGCTTTTGGGTGAAAGAAGAGACAGAGGCACCTTGTTTTAATTTCTGCTTATTGGACCTGATGCATTTAATGTGGGTGTTTTTTTAAAGAATAAGAAAGGAAACAATATAAAATGTTAATCCCATAAAAATATAGTAATAGGGATAAAACCAAAATTCCCGTTATTGTAACTGTTACTAACTTCCCATTTGGCATCAATTATTTTATTTCCACAGCAATGCATTACAAAAAAATCCTTAACATAATATATTCTTGGCTATGCCAAATCTCTTAACTTTGTCAAATTTCTTCAACAATTTTTTGTTACTGGGTTTATAAAAAAACAAAACCTTTCAAACGTACTGGAAATGGAACAGGGAATAATTATGCTTCTGTTTTGATAATTGCCCTTTCCCAGCCTTCTAATTGTTTCTTTCAAAACCAACTGTGAATCATCACCCGTTTGAGCAATTTAATGATGATAATATTCTTTCTTCCTACACTCTCTTATTACATCCTCCCACACACAGTGTAAGCTTTAACTGAATGAAATCTTAGTAAAGGAAATTCCCACACATTGGTAAATTATGATTTTTTTTTTTATTTATGGACAATATTTCATGAAGTTTAACAGCCTATGACTTTTATGGATGTCTTCAGATCAGATCAGACAGTTTTATTATGTAAAACAGCTTATGTTATGTTTATTTTATTAGACTGAACCTGTTAAAGGGACTGGAGAGTTCCCAGCTTTTAATATAAAAATAAACAACTTAAGAACTTAAAAGCTCTATTTGTACCCAATAAAATCTCCCAAACAGTTCCTGTTAAGGTTCACTCCATGTAGCTCATGCATATATTTTTTCTATAGTACTATATGTACTAGCTAGTGACAGATTGTGTCTCAGTCTTAAGTATATTATTTTAATATTAAAATCATGTCCCTTTAATTTGAGATATACTGTTTTTTTAGTTGAGCATAATACATAATTCATTATAATTCATAATTACTCATTAACATTAACATCATCATTCTCATTAACATAGGAATTCTATACTGTCTTTTGATGTAATATAACGTTTATTCCCTATACAGGAATACCCCATTTAGGGCTTCACATGCGTTCCTGCATGCAGGAGCTCTATGTGAAACAACGGTAAATGGGTTATTTTAACGCCAAGGCACTCAGAGCAGGGATTTAAAGGTCCAATAGGAGCCAAATCATGAGATTTAGCACTGAGCAGGACATAGAAGGGAAAAGTGAGCAATAAAGAAACAGTGCTTATCAGGGTAGCGTTAAGAGGGGTGTACCTGTATTTTAACCCATTCTAACCCCCGCCCTTTCCTTCCACTAAGCCAGGCTTGCATCCAGCTAATAACATCAGAGGCATGACCTCAGAACCAGTTTAAAAGCAACTTGACTTACAGTGATGAATTAAAGCAGGAAGAGCATGATACACTACTGTGTGTGCTCAGCATCCTCCATTTCCAGAAGGGCCAGTGTATAGGAGTGAAGTAACCTTTTGGTGTCACATCATCAACTTCCTGAGGTAGGAGGATGCTTTTAAAAACACACAAACTTTCGATCTGCACAATAGTAATGTAACAAATAAAACTTCCAGTGCTTTCAATAGGACCAGCAGTAAGCTCATTAGTTTAAAATGTATATCTGAAAAGTCATACATGTAAATGTTGTCTTTATTTATTATTTTTCCGTTATTAAATATTTTGAGCCTCATTCAATTGAGAGTTTCGGGAGATCCGAGCTCACAAATGGAGCCCGCAAGTTACTTTGCTATTCAATTGGTCTCTGATTGTGGGCTCCTATCAAGTTATGGGCTCCGGGCTGCTATTCATGATGCCCCTCAAAGCCTTTGATATTTCACAGCCGCAAGATTTACTAAGACTAAAATCGCAACTCGCTGTTCAATTGCTCCGATTACCCCTACCTAACAACTCCGTCAAGCCCGCAAATGGCAAAAGTCGAACCACAAGATAAGGGTACCAAGGAGGGCTTGCAAGGGCTTTAAAAGCCCTTACATATGCTCCCCCTAAATGTCCCGACTGCTCCTACCCCCCCCCCCCCCACTCCTAAATTAAACCCCCATGATGCAGGGGTCCCCATCGTGACCCCTGCAGGGTCTCCACATTAACCCCTTGCTGCAGGGGTCCTGATTGGGACCCCGCAGCATTTAAACATTTTCATTTCCTGCTGCGGGTCATTAAGTTAACCCGTGGCACCTAACATTAACACCCCCATGCTGCGGGTTCCCCCGCAGGGTCCCCCCATTAACCCTTGCTGCGGGTGGCCTGATCGGGACCTACGCAGCATTTAAAAATGTAAATTTCCCACCGGACCCGTGCTACAATTGTAATTAACCCCATCACTCATGGGGCTCTATACAGACCCCCATGAGCCTCTAATTAACCGCATCAGTCCCATAAGGGTCTATATAGACCCTTATGGGACAATAATTAACCCTCACATTAACACTAAGGTGCCATGAGGGTCCTCCAGGACCCTCATGACACTATGTCTAAGCACAAACCTACACTACACTATTAGCCACCCCAATAAACTAATAAACTAAAATTAACCCCCCTCTAAGTAATTAACCCCCCTCTAAGCAATTTTATCTATTTCACACTCACCATACCTAATTAACCCTATCACTAACCACTTAACCCTATCTAGAGCCAGTTATCCCTATTTAGTCCTATTTAACCCTAACTGTACCTACTTACCCCTAACTGTACCCAATAAACCCTAACTGTACCTATTTGTACTGATGTAATGATGATGGTCTCATTTACTATTAGCTGTTTCTAAATCGGTAGTTACAGCCTTGCTTAATTGATCATGATCACACTCTGAAATGGTACTTATGATTGCATGGTATACGGTTTTGGCTTTCAGTCCGTAACTTGCGGGCTTGTAATTGTAGAAAATCTGAATTGAATAAGGGCCTTTGTGATTGAGTAAGTGCATAATTAAGCAGGGAATAGTAATAAGCTATTGCTGGAGACATCCATGATACAGTAATGTGTTATATGACAGAGAGGTATTCTAGAGAGCAGAGCTTGAACCTATTGATGCAAAGGTCCCTGCTTCTGAGAATGTCAGGAAAGGGGGAGGTGTCAATTTCAGTCAAATCAATTTATATGACAAAAATATACCAACCTCTCCCTCTTCCTTCCTTCTCCAGCCCCTCTCTTCACTGAAAAAATACACCACTTATTATCAAGTTTTCAGGAAGTGATGCAACAAAGACAAGATGTAATCCTCTATTCATAAAGAGTCTTCACAAATTCAGATTTTCTCTAACAATATTTTTATGTCATGACATACACCTTTGCTAATGTTGTTAGTTTGTTACAACTTTTTGAACCAGTTTATTAGTTTTGCACTAAAGTTTTGTGGGTTACTTACACTTCCCAATGATAGGATCCAGTGATCAGATCTATATTAAATATAGAAGCCCTAAATTGTCATACAGTATATAAAATAGCCTAAGAGTATACTTGCATTGGCCTCTGTCAGTGTTAAAGATTATCAGCCTTATTAAATTGCGATTCGGCCAATTGAATAGGGCTCTATATAAGCACAGAGCATATTTTTTTTACAGAAGTTTTTAGTTAGTGACTTCTATCCAAAAGCAAGGTCTTCACTAACTAAAAACTTCTGTACAAAAATATGCTCAGTGCTTATATAGAGCCCTTTTCAATTGGCCAAATAGCAATTTAATAAGGCTGTATACCAGTAAATGGATTAGTGTGTCCATACTGGCAGAAGCAGTTAATGACCAGGAAATCTGAATCACCAGACTTATATAAACTCAACTGCTTGGACCCACCTTTATTCCTTTTAAGAATCCCTTCTGGCCATATGATGTTGATAATGCACTTCCTGCAATATGAGATTGCAGATGTCAAATTTAGCTGAAAAACTAAGGTTTTAAGAAATTTTGAAAGCATATATTTTTGCAACAGTAGTCATTTATTTAGTTTTTCACTTAAGATTTGTGGGTTACATACACTTCCCAATCATACAGCCTTATTAAATTGGGATTCGTCCAATTGAATAGGGCTCTATATAAGCACAAAGCATATTTTTTTATAGAAGTTTTTAGTTAGTTAAGACCTTGCTTTTGGATAGAAGTTCACTAACTAAAAACTTCTGTAAAAAAAAAAATGCTATGTGCTTATATAGAGCCCTATTCAATTGGCCGAATCGCAATTTAATAAGGCTGATAGGATCTAGTGATAAAAAAAAAATACCACAAGAAAATGCTTGCATTGACCTCTGTCAGGGTTACAGATTATGAATGGATTAGTGTGAACATACTGTCATAATAGGTTATTGACCAGGAAATCTGAATCACAAGAGTTCTTACTCAACTGCTTGGTCCCACCTTTCGCAGGAAAGCATTGCCTGGCCATATGAACCCAGCATTATATTAATGTTGAGAGCTGCAGTCCAAGTGAAAATAATTAGAGCACAATGTGTGGGTGGTGACTAGCACGCATGTGCAGTTAGTTATATGAACAGGTTAGACACACTTATAGAATTGTATAACCATAAGACTATTATCAGGTATCCTTTATCTAGACCTGGAAGAATGATCCTATTGTAAGCACTCTGACCACACAAATGGTGCACCAACTTGTATGCACCTAACACAAATATTGGATGATTAATGTGTGCACTTCTGTTATATTCGTTAGATCACTAGACGTTTTTAAAACAAGTATTATTAAACGGACATGAAGCACATTTGTTTCATGCATTTTAACAAAGCATGTTTGTTTTTTTTTTGTTTTTTTCGCATGAAAGAATATTAGGCAAAACCTTGCATTAGAAAAAATTGAGCCAAACATGGAATGTGTCGGTACGCAAAGAGTACTTGAGACTATAATAAGTATAGAATGTGACTCATACAACTATACTACTGCTATATACTATTCCGTATTGGCTAAATCAAATGCCTAGTTCTCCCCACCCAGGGCAAGTAACAATTTTAATCAGCGATTATCCTGCTCTAAAACCAGAAAAGTATTAACAAGTACCTTCCTTCAGAAGCAGCACATTATAAAATGCTTTCCATATATCTTGAAAACCACACACGTATTGTATCTACAGTCTTATGGAGAGAACTGTTCTCTCTATACCATTTATATTACAACTCTGGTAGGGCGCCATGATGGAAACTCTATAAATGCCCATCTAACTTGGGTGTACGGGTGAAAGGGTTAACTAAAAACATCCTATTCAAGCTAGCAGTCACCTACTACACCCCGAATCAATAATATAACACGGCCACCACTAAGGCAATGTAAGATGTAACAATCTACCGGAACTTTCAGTTACCCAGAACTACAATACTGCAATTTGGTCACAAGATAGAACTTAACCCCTTACACATTATAAAACATCTCTACCATAACATGAGGCTCTTAAGAGTATAAAAACAGAACTCCATAAATGAATATATTTATTGTGTATAAAACATCACATATATAGTTGTGAGCATGCGGGCTGTTGCTAACGCTGCGGGCTCGCACAGCGAGCCTGCAGCCCTCGCAAAGCGAGGTCCGCAGTTGCTGGCAAGGAGCGCCGAAGGCTCCTTGCCTCACAAAGGAAGGCGCTCTTTGCCAGCAACTGCGGACCTCGCAAAATTTACGGAGTTAATAAACAAAAATACGAGACGCATTACGACCCATTACGACCTTGAAAAAAAACGCCCGAAACCCTCGCACATGAAAACATGAAAAAAACAATAAATGCACACAACAAATACATAAAAAGCTTACCTACAGCAAGGGGGGCACCCAGGACCTCAAAAACTCCAAATAAAAGAGTTTAGACACCCAAAAATCCCCTAAGTGAGAGAAAAAATTGCTTCCCAAAAAATCGAAAACGAGGCTACAGCACTCTAAAGACGCAAAACACCACCAAACACCTACGGATTTTCCGAAAAAGATGTACAAGATCCCAAAACAAGGACGCAACCCAAGCTACCCCAAAAACATTAGATACACAATAAATACACACAACAAACACATAAAAAGCTTACCGACAGCAAGGGGGGGGGGGGCACCCAGGACCTCTGCAAGTGAAGTTACACCTCGATTTAAGTCCAAATTTCGGAATTTAGACACCCGAAAATCACCTAAGCGAGAGAAAAAATGGCCGCCGAACAAAACGAAAACGAGGCTAAAGGACCCTAAACACGCAAAACACCACCAAACACCTACGGATTTTCCGAAAAAGTCGGACAACATCCGGAAACAAGGACGCTAAATCAGCCACAGCCGCATACCACACATTAGGCGCCATTTTAGAACACTAACTTATACAATCCGTAAATACACAGCTACCCTAACGGATTTGCCTCGCGCACGCACACTATTACACTGCACACATTCCTGACGCTTACACAGCAGCTCCACAGCACTGATGATGTAGCAACATGAAAACAGATTGCCAGCTCTTCAACACAATGCTTCCTGCATATATTACTTCAAAATAGGTAAAGTATATTAATTTCTTATTTTATTAATTATTCATTGCCATACCAAAAAAAACACACCAACGCTGCTCATAACACACAAACAACCAAGAGCCTCACAATGAGCGCCAAAGGATCTTAAAACACCAACAAAATTAATTTCGCACACAAACAACATTACCTGCCTTACAATCTTATTGCCGTCATTTTTTGACGGGCAAGTCCCTAGTAATATATATATATATATATATATATATATATATATATATATATATGAAAAATAGAAGTTTAAAAAGGATAGACAATGATATCTAATACAATCAGTTATTATTAAAATAAAGCAAATCACCACAGAAAATCCTATATTCTAGTCATTATTATCAAGCTGTTTGATACTGTAGATGGAATGGATTTCAGGGGATAATTTGGATCATGTACTCAGCAAATTTATATTCTTCACTCCTCTCCCAAGCAAGGAAAAGTACTCACTGGCACTACCTAACAGTCCTTAATCACAAAGAACAGCAAGCTAATAAGAATATGTAATTCCATAACTACCCAACTGCAGCAAGTTGTTAACCTCTTCATGCAATATTTGTGACAGACACCTTCCCATACAGCAGAATAAATACTCTTCTAGTGATAGTGAATAAAAATGTAAACATTTATGCACTTTATTTTATAATTAAAAAAATATATACTATCCCAAGGTTTTTTAAGCCAGGTTAAGCAGACTTGATCAGCCTAGTGTTTCTTATCTGCTATCAATGTCTTTTGTTAATACATGTATTTAGTACTGTAATTCCAAAATCCAATAATTATATGGTTAATTTGTGTAACATTTAATATAACATTCATGTGCTAATAACCATATTTATTGTAGGAGTAATATATTTCCTGTGAGACTAAGATTCTGCAACAAGTAAAAAATTATGTCAAAATTATGTAAATTTTGATTTTTTAAATCACAAGTTAATGCCCTCCAAGCTTTGATCCTTCACGCCCGCAAGAGTCCAGAACTCTTAAATTTGCAAATCGCTATTCAATTGCTCCCATTCCCCCTCGCTAACCATTCCGTCAAGCCTGCAAATTGCAAATATCTAACCACAAGTTACTGGTACCAAGGAGGTCTCGCAAAGGGCTTAATGACAAATCAGAGCACTTTAAAAGCAAATGAAAAAGCAAAGCAGTACTTTTATGAAGAGTGAAAGTGATGTTAGGTCTTAGAATTAATAGCACAACATTCTCCAATACTTTATTTCATGTTTAATTTTTGTGTTATATTGAGCACGGCAATCAATGTTAAGTCCTACGGGCTTCAATCTCCAAGCCTGTAGGACTTTGAAAATCCAACCTCCATTTTTTCAAAGTCCTACGGGCTTGGAGGTTGAAGCCCGTAGGACTTTGAAAGTGGAGGTTGGATGTCAAAGTCCTACGGCCTTCACTTACGAGTTACAGGCTTGGAGGTTGGCCATGATGACGATCTCTGTTTCCATTGTCTGTTACTGCATTGGAAGTTATGGGCTTACTCCCAAGCTTGCAAATGCTACTTCTGACAGCAATGGTTTCTGATTTTCGCAATTGGCCCCTAACTAGCGGTCCCAAATGAATAGCACCAGCACCAGGCCCGCAAACGTAAGTCCAACATTAACTAACTTACGATGCCTTAATTGAATGAGAACCTATATGTATATGTTAAAGGGACTCTAAAGTCCCATAATTATACTCTTTGAAAAGCTAGAATTTATAGTAGACAAAATCTTTTTTTATAAAATTAACAATTACTTTTACTTTATTAACTATTATATGTAGTTATATGCTGGGTGCTATTTTACCACTCTTGTTTACCTGAGGAAGACAATGGTTTCAAAAGATTCCAATGATCTCTATAATAAGCTTCTTGATCATTAGATTGGATATTGCTATTACCAAAACACTACATAGGTACTGTGGACTGGACTGAGTATAAACACAATCAAATTACAAAACAATTGATGGGAGCCTTTGGTTACCCAGAACTATTGTTATTAATAAAAATAATAATTGTCTTTATTTATAAAGAGCAAGACTTTTCTGTAGCACTATTTATAAAAGCAGCATAAAGTATAGTGGTCACAATTGCAGAGGTATAGACAAATAGGTAAGTATTAATGCAAGTACAGATACAATACAAAATAATACAAATGGTCAGCAGAGAGTTTGAGTTAAGGTCGATACTCTAAAGAGCTTACAATCTAGAAGGTATGGTTGGGATTTGATACCGAAGGGTGATAGACGCAAGATGGCTATGATCAAGGCAGTAGGCTAATGCAAGTGGAGGTGATTGTGTGTTATACTGCTAGTTGTGTTAAGGCTGAAAATTATAATCTATAATCAGATGCATTTTTACTGAATAGTTGAACATTTTTAGGAAATAAGATCAAAAAAAGATTACAAATATTCACAATATACAAAATCCCAACCCCATTTAAGTATCTAATAACTGATACAACGCACACACACACCACATAAGATGGATATGGTTAATATCACATTGATCAGCAATATAACCAATTTAAAAGATACATTCCATTAGAGGGCTCTCAATCTCTGCTAATGTTGCCCAGAAAAGCACACACCTATGTGTGATTTTCTAATTAATAGCCCAAAGCAAAATTATAGTGTTGATCTCCAACAAGTGCTACATGTTACTGTGCCATTTACAGTGCACACCAACAACATACATATACAGTACTATTCTTCATCTGATCTGTGCATGTATCTCACATTCATTAGATTGTAAGTTTGTGAGTTTTCAGTCTTGTAAAGTGCTTTAGTGCAAGCTCTACGCACACTAGATTCTAAACTCAAAGACTGGACTCTTCACCCTTGCAATGAGTACATTTTGTTTTACTTGTACTTAACCCTTGTTCATCACTACGGAATATGTTGGTGCATAACAACTAAAGATAATAATAATAATAATATTATCTCATATATGTTAAACTTTAAGAAAACAGTTATTTTGTTTGTGATGAACTTTATTCACAATCAGTTACCCCAAATATATATAAAAGTTCATTAATATGGTTACAGGAACCTTATCACTTTAATGTTTTTGTGCTTGTCAGGCATACTTTGCTTTAATGCAACTTATGTTGATGAGAACATCAATAATACAAATTATTATCAACTGGACATTATATGTTTGAAAACCACATTAAACACACACGTATGTGAACATTTATTCCAACCATTGTGCAATAGGCTGATTTGTGAAAAAAAAACGGTTATTCCTTTAGCACTGAGATGTGGTTGTTATCTACATACACTGCATGATGTCAGATGCAATCAGTATATAGTGACATCAATATGTCTAAATTGATTAGGTAAAACCATTTGATCTCATATGGATAGCATTACTAGCTTCTAGAGACAAACATGATAGTTGGGATCCCATGGCCACAGGCAGTTAAGGTTAGTGGGATTTGACCAGGCTAGTCATGGGATGGACATGGGAGTTTAGGGGTTAAGGCGGAAAAGCTGGTATGAGGGGTTATGTCATCAGGGTAGGGATATATAGTGCAGGTTTAGCCATTTTAGGCAGTTGATCTGCAGCTTTTATCACTCTACAGGCCAACAATATAAACAGAGGAGTAATGGCTTGCTGTGGATGGCATACTAGAAAAGATTAGGAAAGAGACACTAGCCAGGGGACCTTCCTGGCTAGCATCACTAATGGTAGCCTATATGGGTGAGCCTGATCTGTCAGGCACAACATCCACTGCAGTTCCTGGCTTATCACTGCCCAGGCTGCCGAGGGAGCCCATGACCACCCCAAGGGAATATTCATGTAGCCCCCATCGGTGTAGGGAGGCCCACAAGGCGAGCTAAGTCTCCCTTGAGGCTTAGCTCATCACCCCCTGCCACCCGCTGCCTGCACAACTCTCCAGGAGCCAGTGCTGCAAGGAGGATTCAATCAGAGCAGCTGGAGGGCACTACGCTGGGTGACACGACCGCCCGAACACAGCGGAGATGCAGGGAGCAAAGCAAATGCAAAAGAGGCGACCTGATGCTGCAGCTCCCTGGAAAAGGTAAGGCTGCTGTCACCAAGGGTTTGAGGTCTAGCAAGGGGCACATTATCAAAAGGAGCAGATGGACTAGGGGGCCACATACTGCCCCAGAACAGGTTCTTAGGGAAGGGGAAAAGAGGGGGAAAAGAAGAAGGGGAAAGGCGCCTCACATGTTGGGATGGGGATTGACAGGGGGGAGGGTTTTCAGCCTGTAGAGGTTGAGCAGGGGAAAAAGGGACTAGTGCTAGAGGGAAAGGGGGGAGTGGCGGGGGAGGCTGGTAGGGGGAGGTATGCATTGGAGTCTGAATAGGGGTTTAGGTGGGGGGGTGGAAGATGATGTGGAACATGGAGAGGAGAATTTAAGGGGGAGAGGGTTGGGGGGGAGAGAGGTGGTACCCTGGGGTAGCCAGTGGGCTCTACACCACTGCAACATGAGGATGCAGAAGAGGACAGGGAGGACTCAGCAAGGGAACAAGGAGAGGGATCATGCTTTTCTGATGAAAAATTGGATGAAGGGGTTTTGGATATGAGCATGGACGGGGACCCAGAGAGATAGATGCATAGCGGCAGTGAGATGGATTTGTATCTATTCACATTAGATCAGGAGGAGGGTGTATGGACCAGAGATAAGGATTTGGGGAAAGGAGATGCTGGTGCAGATGATGTTCCTTTTGGAGTTCTGACAGACTCTGGGGAGGACCAGTGAAGGCGGCGTAGCAGGACTGATTTACCCGCCTCACCAAGGAGGTCTGGGAGGAGAGGTTCCAGCAGGGTCACAAGACTTGTAGTGGAAGGAAGTGGTTACAGCAGACAGGAACATTGGCCTGGGCCTGACAAGGAGGCAACAAAAAGGATGGGAGGCAGGCACAGCAAGAAACACGTGGACAAGAGAAATGCAGTGTTAAAGGAGGAAAGGAAACAGCGACTGGACACAGGAAGGATGGGAAGGAGTCGGCGGAGGAGAGCTGGCAACAAGTAGATAAGTCAAGTAACATGCTGAGTGATTCTAACCTGTCATTGATTAAGTATTTGAAGCAAACACCGTCACAGCTGGAAAGGCAGTATAACAGTGCAGCTAGGGCATGGAATAAACATGTGGGGGCACTGTTCCCCACACATGAGTAGCAGGCAGGATCAGGATCATCCCTAGCTAATAGGGGAGGGGGAGGTGAGGGTGCTGAGATGGAGGGAGATACGACAAAGGAGGGTAAACAGAAGGAGGAAATATTTTTGTTACTTCTACTGGACAGTTATTTTGAAGTGAAAGAAAGGAGGAGCGAAACAAAAAAGGAAGAATAAGAGAGGAAGAAGCATAACGGGAGACTTCCAAAGACATTTAACAATTGTCTCCAAGCATACGTCAATATGGCTAGTATCATTGGGTAGAAGTCTACTGCTACCTGGACGAGATCAAAAATATCCACAGGACATACAGGGGTATGGCTTGGTTGCTATATAACAAACACTTAAGGCAACGAGTGGCGGTGAATAAGGACATGAAGTGGGATGAGAGGGACATGGGGACTTATGAGGATAGTAAAGCCATTCAGGGGGAGTGGCTCCTTTCGTGTATCAGGAACAAGGCCAGGTTTCAAAGATAAGGCAGATGCCATCAAGTGGGGGGTTTGTTTTCAGTATATTGAGGGCATGTGCAAATGGGGAGCAACCTGCTGCTTCAAGCATGAATGTGAAGTCAGGTTTGGTTAAAAATGTGGCCTTTTTGGAACTGTTCCCAACACTATGGCAATACAGTCTAATAACTTCATAACATTCTTATCTACACATGGGGAGATTTTTAACTTTTTAACTTGTATAATATGTCTGCCGTCATGGCAGTCAACAAGCTGACATCTTTATCTATGCTGGTGTTCGGTTTGATCAGAAGGTTGGTGCTGGGATGCATGGAGAGGAACATTCTATGTAGAGCTGTGCATGTGCCAGGACACAAAAGTTGTATGCGCTGTCAAGGATGCAATGGCTATGCTTCAGGGATAATGCACCAGGGTCCGCCAAGGAAACTACCCGATGCCTGGATAATTTATGGAGTCTAGCCATGGGTGAACTCTGGCTCAGTGATTTTATTAAAGAGGGCAAAGATGGTTGGTGGGATGTAAGTAATCATGTAAAGTGGTAGTTAATGATACTTGTTTATAGTGGAGAAAGTATGATTGTATCAGGGTCTGATTTTAATTCTGCAGTGAAGGGCTGGGCAGTAGTTCGTATTCAGTCCAGGGGTCATTGATTTGGAGTGGAGTTTTTTTCCTAGTGTTTTGGGTTGTTGGACATTTATTTTGGTAGGGGTGGGATACGTTGATATTTCAATTTCTGCATTGTTTTACAGATACAACTCAGAAAAGAGTGTGGATAATGAGCCACTCCTACATCTATTGTCCCAGATGAATGGCAGCAGTAAAAGAAGAGGGTGTTCAGCTGGATTTTGAAAAAGGGTTAATTGAGCTGAGGTGGTTTGGAAAAAGGGGTATGAAGTGGGAAAGTTTGTTGTATGAGCTAGTTCAGTTTGCTAAATGGGGACCCTCTCCTGGGGTAACAACCTGGGAATCATGCCATTGAGGGAGTTATTGGTGGTTATGAAGAGAGATTTGGATAGGATGGCCAAATTTGTCCCTGATTTAATTTTGGTTTGGTCTCAGATTGTTACACATTTAAAATCTCCTATTGAACCAGTGCTATTGGAGAAATGTAGAAAAGAGAATCCATAGAAACATTGCTTTATATGTTAGGAAGTTTGGGGGTATTTGTGTTCGGCATACGAACTTGGAAGGTTCTGATTTCAAGAGTTTTTATGGAAAGGATGGGGTGCACCTCAACAAATTGGCCTTAGACTTTTTAATTTGGGTTTGGAAGATGGGACAGCTGCAGCTATGGCTTTGGTGGTGAAGGGGTGTAGAACGCAGTGATAGAAGTGCGTTCGCTGCGTGGGTTTACTGTTAACAAGTTGAATCATCAGTTCAGAGTGTGGGGATAGAGTTCTAGGAATGGAATGGCTTTGTCCAGGGTTTGGTTGAGTTGGGGGTGGTGAGCGCAGTGTTAGAAGCCTGCTTGGTAATGTGGGTAAGGTTTGGGGGCTAGGGATGTTGTGTTAGAGGCGCATCTCTGGTGGGGTTTTACTGAAGGCCATGGTGATCAGGTCCAGAGTAGACGGTGTGGAGAACCCTTGTGGAATTGGGAGTTATTTGGTTAAGGGGCGCAGTTTAAAGGATTGCCCTTGTGGCAGGGTGCTTGCCAACAGTGAGTTATAACAGCAGGTTAATGTATTGCGGTTGGAGCAATCAGGGGACACAGGGTTCCCTTTGCCATTTGGTGAGGAGTCGTGCAAGCACCTGTTTGTTATTGGTTATTATGTTATTGGTCATGTTATTGGTTATTAAGTTATCTATTTATTAATTTATTTGTTTAAAAATTTAATTTTGTGGTCAATAAAGAAGCTATGGCCGTTTTACCCCAAACTCAGTGTGTAGTGTCTTTATTGCAGCGTTGCATTACTGGGAATCCATATTGACTATGCTCAGGTCAAGGCTCCTTGCACTATATCCTTTGTGCCAGCCCATGTGTATGTTGTTGATCAGGTACAGGGGCATTGTAGCAGATCTGGCTTGGGTCATAGATAAGACCAATTCTGCGGGTATAGAGGTCTTAGAGGTTTGCTGCTGTAATGTCTCAAAATGAGTGTTGTTTTATTCCCATTTTTCTCCACGCAAAACATATACAATAATTTCTATCTGCATATATATTTGTCCTGCTAGTCTTATGGTGGAGGTAATGGTGTTGGTTGTTCCAGTGGAATGTATTGTATCAATCAAAACTACGATAAGAGTCAATGAAGGAACGTTTAGTGACTGCTTTAAAAATTACATTTTAAATGTTAGGAACAGAAGACAATAATTGCAACTGATCCTCTTTCATAATGTTATTGTACTTCCATAATATACACCGATGAAAATACATAACATGATTACACAGGATCATGTAAAGGGAGAAAGTAAAAAAGCACATCAAGGAACATTAGCAGGATGTTAAGCCCTAGGGATGAGGTTTGTATCTGGGTTGTTTAGCAATGGTTTTGTGGTAGTGTTTATTTGTGTGAGCAGGTGTGTTTCTTTAACCTTTTGCAGTATTTGATTGAGTCATGCCCTTTAGTGTTGCAGAGGGCAGGGATAACTTTTTTAATGACTGTTTAGAACTCATGTTTTCTTATGTTTGGTCCATAAAATTAGTCTGTCAGTGTATAGCAGTAATTTTTAACATAACCACGTGTCCCCTATTTTTAGCAAGTCTTCCTAAAGGGCTTGCTAAGTGTTTTGATGGTTTTATGGTTGTTTCAAACGCTTGCTATTTTTTGAAGCTTAGTGAGTATTTAGTAATATGTTATTCACACCAAAAAAAAGAGTGAAGGTCAGGGGCATAGAAACTGGGAAGGTATGGGGGGAACCCCCCCCAAGATTAAATGAATAGGGGACACAAAAACAGCAAAATTAAACTTATGCACCAGCTTTGGCCACTAGAGCACAGAGCGCTGTAGGGCAGTATGTCTTTCCCTTGAAAGTTTTGACCCACTATTTATATTTTATACATAATAAGTTGCTATATACTGTATATATATATGTATATATATATATATATATATATATATATAGGTTTTAATTAAATTGGGGGGGGCAGGGGCATTGAGAATTTGAACAATGAAATGAAAAAAAGCTTTTGAGGTGCACTGCAGCAATGGGCCCCCCGAGCAGGGCCCTGGTGCACTGGTGCTAGATCCGCCCCTGCTTCCTCTCCTAGAAGTAGAGTTGAATTATCCGGCCCAGATTTTGGGGGGCTCCTACGCCCGTGGTGAAGGTCATAAAATCAGGGCCTTAGTTTGTAAGACTTAATACATTTTAAGCTATGAAGCTTGATGTAGCTATCTTGAAGATATGACAAGTATGCAATCTGAATAAAAAATTGTGGCAACCTTTCCTACATCAGTAAAAAATCTCAGTTTGGAAGAACTTTTGAATTTTACTTAAGAGTACTGAGAGAAGATCTACCCTTCTCCCAAAAGTGTTATTATAAGTTATCTAGGGTTTTGTAAATACTTCAAAATAAACTCATCTCAATTGCAGAATATAGACTCAAAGCACTTTGTTCTCCTTTTGATGTAAAAAGAACACTAGGTGAAAAAATAACATTAGATGTTTTATTGAGTGTTTTATCATTTTTCAGCTATTATTTGATCAGTGAAGAACTGGCACTTCTTACTCTATATAAAACAAGATGTACTCTTAACAAAAAGATGAACTTGATATTGTTTAAACATCTTGTCAAATATATCAATATAAATATAATGACATGAGAGACAAGAAGAGATTTCTTAGCTGCTCTTACATAAAACTTGCGAGTTACCAATAACATTTTACAATGTAGAATATAGAGAAAAATGTATAGTCTATAGAAAAACAAGTATAATCAAACCGAACAAGATATGGTAATTATATTACATAAATTAATATCACTTTTTTGTTAAAAAGAAAAAAAAATAATAATGCTTATATATCTGCAGAAAATTGTCATCATTATCTCTTTGCCAGCTTGACGAAACTATGCCAAACCAGTCCAATAACTCCATAACATGCTTACCTATTTCAAATATTTACTAACATTAAATACAGTACCTTGCAATGGAAAAAAATATGTAATTAACATGTTAGGTCACTTAGTTACACAAAATAGTCCATAATGTAGAAAAGGAAAAAATCTAAATAGTTTTTAAAAAAATATTTACAATTTAAAAAATTGAAATGCCTAGATTGCATAATTACTCACTCAGCTGTGAATTGTATTAAAATAATTACTGGGATTGTTAGATCCCAGTATGGTAGTCGGCACTCTGATAGGGTATTGAGTATAAATATGGCACTCTGCTGTGAAACCTCGAAAAAAGAAATCAGATAATTAGTTGAAGTCCATCTATATGCAGTTCAAGTGTCACATGATCTTTGGTAGAAAACATATCTAGACAAACAGCATCATGAAGACCAAAGAGCTATCAAAATAAGTCCAGGATAAAGTGCTGGAGAAGCACTAATGAGGATTGGGTTACTTAAAATATTCCTAACTTTGAATCTCCCCTAACAGTATTTTCCATTACAACTCAAAACTAAACTTGATTTAATTGGGATTTTGTGTCACTTACAAACTATTCTATAATATTAATGTTGAAAAAAATCTACATATTTTTCAAAACTATAAAATGAAAGTCGTGACTGCATAAGTATTTACCTTACTTTGAAACCTCTAAATAAATGCTTGTACGTATTTATAAGTCATGTAATTAGTTGAATGGTGTCCGTATGTCACATGATCTCAATAAATACATCTGTTTCTGAACAGTCTCATAATTTGTTAGAGAAAATGGAGATAAGGGAGCAGTCAAAACAGAAATCAGGGTTGGAGAACTGTTAAATTATAATAATATTTCACAGGGCATTAGTCAGAGAAGAAACTTACAGCCTCATTCAATTCAAGATCACATGTTCAAAAAAGTAGGCCTGCTGCAGGCCAGATTTAAGGTGCTATTCAATTGGCCGTGCCAGCAAGTTAGGCCTGAGAATTTTGTATTATTATTATTATCTTTTATTTGTATTGCGGCAACATATTCTGTAGCGCTGTACAGTGGTTAGGAAAAAGGAAATATACAACATTATGCAAATATTAACAACTGTAGAAAATGGAGTGCCCTGTTTTGAGCTTCGAGTCTTGTATCAGTGCTTTTTCCCAAAGAACCTTACTAGAATGGAAACTCGCTCCTTACAATCTAAAAAAAATCGGAAACCTATTGACAGCAGCAAAATCTGAACACTTTAAATGCAAATATAAAATCAATACAGCACTGTAAATGATGGGAAACACAAGGGGTGACATTAGAATTAAAAGCACAACATTCTCAAGCTCGCACATCACTAAAATAAAATACTTTATTTCATGTTTAATTTCCATCCTAAGTCCTACGGGCTTCTATCCCCAAGCCCGTAGGACTCTGGAATCCAACCTCCATATTTCATTGAAGTCCTACGGCTTGAATAACGAGTTTCGGGCTTGGAAGTCATTCAAGCCCGTAGGACTTTGGACGGAAATTAAACATGAAATAAAGTATTTTATTTTGGCGATGTGCGAGCTTGAGAATGTTGTGCTTTTAATTCTAATGTCACCCATTGTGTTCCCCATCATTTACAGTGCTGTATTGATTTTATATTTGCATCTAAAGTGCTCTGATTTGTCATTAAACCCTTTGCGAGACCTTGAGTTTAGCCATTTGCGGGCTTAACGAAGTTGTTAGAGCGGGAAAATATGAGCAATTGTATAGCAATTTGTGATTTTAGCGATTGCAACTCTTCGCTGTTAAAGATCAAAGGCTTTGAGGGAAGTAACTTTGCAGCTCGCAGCATGTAACTCGATCGGAGCCCATAAACGGAAGACAATTGAATAGCAGAGTAACTTGCGACCTCCACTTGCGAGCCCTGATCTCAAAATTGAGGCAATGGAATGAGGCTGTAAGAAGCCAATGGTAACTCAGAAGAAGCTGGCAAGACCCATGGCTGAGAAGGGAGAAATCAATCCATGGCTCTACTATAACCCACAAAGCTTGGTTTTATGAAAGAGTAGCGGGAAATCCATTGTAGTGAGAAAAAAGACTTGACGTTGAGGTTCACCATTGATTCCCATCCAGCTGGAGCAATTCTGCAAGGAAGAATGGGCACTGTTTGCAGGAACCAGATATACAAAGCTGGTAGAGATTTAACCTAAAATAGCCAAGTTAAATGCAGCCAAAGGTGGTTCTATGCAGTACTGGCTCAGGAGATGAATAGGTATACAACCAACAAATATTTTTCACCTTCAAAGTGTTAAAACTCGTTGTGGAAATCAAATATCCTAATTTATACATTATTATTTCAAGTTGTAAAATCCAAAATACATGAAATATTCCACAAAACACTGAATTATCTATCTAAATAGCTAAAATATCTACATCTTTCAGAACAATACATATAAAATTTCTTAAAAATAGATAACCCATAGGATGTTTTTATACTGGGTATTTATCCGTGTATTAGTGGCTTCTCTGCAAAGACCAAGATAACATCATTTAATTGCAAGAAAATAATTGTAGGGAATAATAACATATTTTATCAAGTTTTTGGCTTCTATTGTTAATGCACAAGGGTTATAACATTAAATCATCCGGAGTGTGAGTTATTTTTTTTCACCCTTATTTTTCCTATTATCATGAACATACCAACTACTAAGAGCTATCATGTGACTATATTTCCATGAAATTATACATGAACGTAAGAACATATCATACCTTTCTCAGGGGCAATAATTTAATTAGATGCTCCAGTACTTAACTAGCAGGCATTGCATTCAATCTTGCTATGGGTCTAATTAGCCAAATAAAATATAAGGGCATCATGTTACGCTCACCAAGGGAATGTTTAATTATATAATTTGTATTGCAAACTAATAGAATCTGCATGGAAACATACTTTTCTCGCCTGCAATACACATATTTTGGAGCCTGTGTGATTCATATTACTATTTTCCATAAGTTCAAGGAATATCTAGTTAATTATAAAAAAAAATCAAATTTCTATAAAAATAAAGAAGCATATCTATGGTAATGCTTGATAGAAATAAATCCCAAACAGATAGATTTAAATGCATTTGAATTCAACATATATTTATTTAGTTAACAAAATAACCTTTGAAAGTCCATCTAAAGTATGTACTTCAAATCTAGAGAAAAATAAGTAAAATAGATAATGTCATGTATACATAAATTCAACTCTTATGTCGTTTCTTTCTACTGCCATAAATAAGAAGCAGTAAATGACTTACACTTCAAAACTTACTATTAAAGGGCCCCATAATTAAATACAATGTGGAGCTCACCAATGTAAAGATCTCTTAACAGCATGTTGAAAAACTTTTAGAATTATTGAAACCCATGCTTTTTTCAATGAGGAATTTATTAATTAAATCTATGTTTAGATGTATCACTGGCAAGCTGCCAGACAGACCGACAGCAAACTCCCTGCAGAGAGCAAAGGAAAACTAGACTTAACCATTTATAAATTCATCTGTTTATAGAAAGAGAGCTAGAACCTCTTAAGTAAGTTACTTGTGGGTTAACTGCTGGGCTGCCGGACTCCTGAATGCAAAGAAAAACATATAAATCTTTCTCTGCAGAGCTTCACTGGGCGGTTTAGGCAGACGTCATAATCATGGAATAGTCAAAATAGACTTCAAACTTTTGTGTTTTAACTGTTATAAGTGTAAATAAAGAAAAGAAAAATAGATAATTTTAACATAAAATCTTGTGCTCTTTCACACCATGAAGAGCACTTAAAGTGAGGTAACTAGCCCTTTAATACATTCTGAAACTGATCACTTCCCAGTAATTCTCCATGACTATAGTTCAAATGTCATAAAATATCATTGTAATGATCCAGCTAGTATGACTTTTAAAGTGACACAGCAGGGGTTTCAAATAGAATATTATTTAAATCTAATATTATTTAAACAAATTGCATTTTCCTACAATAACCTAGCATTTATGTTTTCCATTTCGAAAGGTCAGTTAGACTTTCAGATCTATGCACAAAATAAGATTCATATTTTTGTTAATGAGAAATCATTGGCATTAATTACTGATAAGGCCCTGAATTATTGGTTCCATTTGTCTTGACTGCACAGAAAGCGACCAGGCATGCTCAATGTGCAGGTGACTACAATCAAACAATGGGTTCAGTGCCTGTGGGACTTATCAGTTATTGATGTTAATGATCTCTCATTAACACATATAAGACCAATTTGTTGTGGATCAGAAAGGGTTAATTGAACACCAAAAAAGGCCACATTTCTGTGTTTTTCACTGTGGGTAAATATATATTTTTTAAATAACATCCAATTGATAGAGTACATGTAATTACATATAGTTTAAAATGACACCATATTTGGAACCTCTTCAGTGTCTTGATAAGTAGTAGAGCTCGGTATAAACAAGAACATGTATGTTGCATAGGATGTTTTTTTTCCACCATCTTTGGGCTAGAGCTCCACTCTTCTTTTTCACCCTTCCTTTTGTGGTAACGTTTCTGTAATTTTGCATTTTTTGCTAGAAAAAGCTGTGAATAGGCTAAAAGTCAAGGAAAACCTAGTTATTTGCAATTATTGTTTTTTCTCAAGAAAACTTTAGGAGTTTACCTAAGAACAAAAATGGTCAGTTAATGCACTCTCTTTCAGGCTTACCTACACCCATTGATATTTATACTTTGGATTACCAGACATGGAAATCCACATTAGGCATTTTGTCTTTGGAAGAACCAATAATTTAGCTTCACTATTTCCTATTATCAATTTCCAGTAGCCAATATGCATGTAATAATTACATGTTCTTTTTGCGATGGAGCAATTCGCAACATACAACCATTTGGGTGATAAAACCATAGAAGTTATGATCTTCTTAAGAGAACAAAGTTGCTGGAAATTATCCTTAAATATAAATAGCATTGTGATCAATAAAACACTTTTTAACAGAAGATCAAATTAAAGGTCCATTGACACCATCAGATCTGCTCGGCATATCAAACAGAGAATTGGAAAATTGACGTATTGATGGAGTTAGAAGTAGTTGTAATTAGATTACAGATTAATAAAAATAGTACAAATGGAGGCCCACCAGGATTTAAATCCACAACCCTTCATTTCATACTAAATTATTACAAATAAGTGAATGTGGTAGGCATATTTTATACTCTCATTATCTATGCGGCTTCTCGCAGGAAAGCTTCAGTGGCTATACAACCAATAATAAAAATACCAATATAATAACAATATAAATGGAGTATTGCTTAGACTAAAAAACACATTTTCCCATTTTTCCCCACTCTCTAACTGATGATACACAACAGTTTTAGTGACTTGTCTGAGCAACTTTTTACTGAAAATTATATTGAAATACATTTTCTTCATCCTGATTATTTTTGTCTTTCATATACATTGTAGAGACATATATTACCTTATGTCAGTATCTCCAGTATCTGCTATTTTTTTATTTATTTTTAAACCTGTTGAATAACGTTTCTATTCTACATTTATCCTATGGGGAGTCCTTCTATAGCTCACCCAATATGCCTAAAGAGGTGTCGCCCCTGTATCCTTTATAGTTATTTATATTAATACAGTTTTGATGAAAAAAGTTGATTCTACAGGTAATCATTCCCTATGCCAAGCTTCATAATGCTAGTGTTTTGTAATTTTAACGTTATTGCCATAAATTAGTACATCAATACACTTATTGAAAGATGAGACATATGAGCCTCTCAAACAGCTCTATTAATCATCACATTTTACTAAAAGCAATTTAGCTGATCACTGCCTGAAAGAGAATTAATCCTATTATGCATATAATTCCCGTTGCTCACAGCAGAACTTTGATTTCAAATGTGTATTCATCCAGATAGCAAATGTTTCAAAAGATGAATTAATGGTTGGATTTTATTACAACATCTATATATGACACAGTAATACTATAATGCTTGAAGCAAGCAGCACACCAGATAAATAAGAAAAATGTGGCATATCTCTCACGTTAATATGTTATTACTAGTGAATTGCCCGTCAAAAAATGACGGCAATAAAATTGTAAGACAGGTAATGCTGTTTGCCACACAAAGTAATTGTTTTGCTCGTCTGAGTACCTTCGGCGCTCATTGCGAGCCTCTCGGTTTGTGTATTTTTGGTTATCAGAGTCCCTTTGGCGCTCATTGCAAGGTCTGCGCTGATCACCTTTTGGCACTCATTGCAAGCCTCTCCCCTGGTGTACTTTTGCTCCTCTGAGCACCCTTGCCGCTCATTGTGAGCCACGCACTGAAAGCCTTTGGCGTTTATTGCGATCCTGTCGTCTGGTCCTTTTTTTTTCTATATGTATTCTTTAATTATAATTAATTCATTCATTAAAAAAATCATAAATTAATATACTTTACCTATTTGTAATTAATATATGCAGCAAGCAATATCTTGAAGAGCTAACAATCTTTTTTTGATGTTCCTGCAGCATCCAATATACATTTGCGCTCTTACTGAGCTGAGGTGTAAGTGTCAGCAATGTGTAAAGTGTGTAGTGTAAATAGGCTGCGTGTGAGCGCAAATCATTTTTTTAGCTGTGTAATTCTGCATTTTGTGATGGTAATGTTATTAGTTGCAAATTAGTGTTGTAAAATGGCGGCGATTGTCTATGTGTTAGGCAGTTGTGGAGCATTTAGCGTCCTCCCTAATAGTTTATTTTATACCCTGTATGGTCTTGCGTAGAAGTCGTATGTGTCTGGTGGGTTTTTGTGTGTTTATTGGTCACGTAGTGATACAAGTCTACAAACTTTCAAGATTACAGAGCCAAAATATGTTGGACAGGGGAGCCAAAGATCAACAAAGTGCTAGATAATAAAACAGACTATTTGAATATGTCTGACAGTATGGGCCTCATTCTATTATCGGCCGTAAAACGGCCGCAAAGCTGCGATTCCTTGCGGCCGTCTTACGGCCCCGTGTAGAGCTACCTTTACCTTGCAATTCAAATAGACGGCGCCGCAAGGATATCCCCCTTACGGCCGGCCGCATATCATGCAACTGGCTGCAAGGTCTGAAAACTTTAAATGTAAAAATAAATTCAAGATGGACTGTAAAGCTCTGTAAATGCTAGGGATCATAATGGGGGACATGAGGATTATTAGCAACCCCCTCTCAAGCTTGCACATCAGCCCAAATCCGATATTTCATTAACGGTTTATTTTACGTCCCGCAGCCTGGGCGGGTCTGAGGTGCTCCAAGCCCTCTGGACTTTGTCCACGGATATTTGACATGAATTAAAATAAAAAATATTTGCGGATTTGAGTGTAGGGGAATGTTGTGCTATGAATGCTAACACCCCCAATCACTTTATCGTCTCCTAAGAGTGTTTTTTGTGTGCCTAATTGTGTGCCTGCGGGACCTTTTTGCTGCAAGTAAGCTGCGGCTCGGTTTTAGCCTTGTCGAGAGGGTTCCCGGAGCAATAGAATAGCAACCGGGCTTTTCTTGCGGCCGAAACTCTTGCGGACGTTTAAGATCAAAGGCTTCCCTGCAGCGTGTGCGGCCGCAAGGGATAACAAGGCGCCGGCCGCAAGCCTGCCGGAGCCCCCGGCCGGAAGGGAATAGGATAGGCAAATAGCCTGCGAACGGTCCTTGCGGCCCCGCATCTCCTACGGCCGATAATAGAATGAGGCCCTATGTATGTAAATCAACATGACTGTATTTTACTTAACCTTGATCAATGGCAAAATGTTTTTTTAGAAAGTAAAAAAATATAGAAATGTTTTCATCTTTAAGGTTTTTCCTGTATTTATAGTAGTGGATGCTGACATTTTGTGTATGTTTATCTACAAGTATGAAGTAGCTTAGAGATTTTAGCTGCTGCAGTTGAAGTGCCTGAGTTGTCAGTAAGACAGTTGCAGATCGAGAGCTCAAATACATGACTCTCATAGGAAATCGTATGCTTTCCATATCAAACCCTTACAAGTGGTTGCTACATGTGAGCTATTTCCTGTTCTGTGTGTGGCTTTACCTAGAGTGTAATTCCATGGCTCCCTTAAGAGCTTGTGCAATATGCTATTTGTTCTCAATGGGTGCTCGTGGTGAGCCAAAACCTTACATGTTAACTAAACCTTCTCCAAGAACAGCTAAACACCTTAGAAAAACAACTGAACCAGAAAAAAAGAAGCTTTTTACAGGATTCAAACATAAATAAAAATGAGGTTGATATGTCCTGAAGCATAAATAAGTATTTCTGTTGGGAAAATACCTGTTATAAGCACCAGGAAATTCAGATGGGACACAGATAGTCTGACATCCTGGGCTCCAGGACCTTGCCAGATTAATTGATAATCAGACAAAGCCACCCGATCCCTCTTCCTACAATAGCTCTGTGAGCACCTGCAGCCTCCTGTGCATTGATGAGCAGCATGAGACTGTGAGGGGCTGTGATCCGGGGACTGAGTGACAGGTCAGAAGTTACGGCAAAAGTGAGGAGACTGCCGGATTACAGGAAGTACAGACATATTCGATACAGTTTAATCCGGATCCTACCTGTAGTACCATGTGTTATGTTCCAGAGCACAGGTGCGCAGGAGACATGCTGTCACTTTCCTGATAAAAGAAAAAACTAAGTCAGAGGTGCTCATCAGAGAACGAACCAACCTTAATAGGTTAGTTCTATGGCCATGATAATCCACTCTGAGAGCAACCACTTTTAGCTCACTTGTGCCCTTCACAGGGAGAAATATCCTGTAGTATATCAGTCTGGTCCCACTCAAAAGAGTGACCCAGCCCTGAAATACCAGGGAATTCTACCCTGAACAGGAGAAACAGCAAACCCCTGACGCGTTTCTGCCTTTATGGGCCTCGTCAGGGAAGTGCAGCTGAACTCCCTAAGGCACAGTGAGCAAGGGGTCCACGTCTGGAGTCCCCTATTACCCTTAGGGAGACTAAATCCTATGGGTAATTTGCATAAACAAAAAAACTAAGTCAGAGGTGCTCATCAGAGAACGAACCAACCTTAATAGGTGAGTTCTATGGCCATGATACGCCACTCTGAGAGCAACCTCTTTTAGCTCACTTGTACCCTTCACAGGGAGAAATATCCTGTAGTATATCAGTCTGGTCCCACTCAAAAGAGTGACCCAGCCCCGAAATACCAGGCAATTCTACCCTTAACAGGAGAAACAGCAAACCCCAGACGCGTTTCAGCCTTTATGGGCCTCATCAGTGAGGTGCAGCTCAACTCCCTAAGTCCCAGTGAGCAAGGGGTCCACGTCTGGAGTCCCCTATTACCCTATTTGTTTTTTTTTTGTTTATCCTCATGTAAGCCTAATTATAGGGGTAGTTCAGACAAAGACCTTTGTATCCTGTCGTAGCATGTTTTTTGTTCGTGTTGGTTATTCCTGTGTTTGACCTTGACTTGTTTCTGGACTACTACTACTGCTGTTAGTTCCCGACTTTTGGCTTGTTTCCTGGATTGTGAAATCAGCTAAGCCTGAACCTTTGGATTGTTTATTGGAATTCACTTGTATTCAGCCAGTCATTGATCTTTCGCTTGCTAATTTGACTTTGCTTGTACTTATCCAACCATGGACCTTTTCGCTTGTTCTGCTGGACCATGTTGTATTCAGTCTGTTCCAGACTTCCGGCCTGCTACTGGACATTGCTGCACATCTACTGTTATCTGCTGCATATCTATCTCTTGGTGACTGCTGCTTCTAAATTGCAGGCCCTATTCTCTGCCTCTGCTTAGAGGGTCCACTTTCTTTAACTACCATCCCCTCATACCTCTTTATGTAGCCATGTCATGTTTCTTAGCAAATATCATGCAATTCCCTCCTAGGATTTGATAAAATAAACACACATGAATTGTGCCAATCATGGAACATTGACAAACTGTTTGATGCATTATTGTAAGAGTTCAACTTTGTGGATCTCTGATATCCATATCTATTTACAATGAACATTGAACATAAGAGATTTTTTAGAGCAAGTGCTCTTCCATTGCATCATGATGTGATCACAGATTAATACTAAAAATATGCAATGTATTGTAATACTTTAGTGTTTGACTGATGCAGTATTGGTAGCACTGCTGGGAGATCAGTAGTAAGTAGATTTGAGAATTGGAAAACAGGTACACCTTACTAAACTGTAAATTTCCTTTGATTTTTTTTCTCTCTCTTTCTTGCTTTTTTGCTTACATAGAACATTTCAGAGCTGTGTCAAAATATGTTTAAATTGTTCAATGACACTTGCTGTGTGTAGGTGAATGAATTCATGGAATTCCCATATCCTAAATGATAGTTATTCTGATGTACTGATCAGATGAATGGAATATGTAGGCTATTGTCACTATTCGTTCCATTGTAGAAATCCAAGTCTTGGAGAATAACTTCTTATGTTTTTTTTTGTCAGTCTCATGACACCCTGGGATCAAAAAATTGCACCACACTATGGTATTATTACTTTGCTGAACGTGCTTCTTGTAAATTGATAATTTTAAAGTAAACTTTTGAAACTGAGTCACTGTGTCTGCCTCTTTATTTTGTGATGAGTGATTGTGAAAATACACTAGATCCGTTGTGGTGAGGACTGCCCTGTGTGCACTATCAACACTCCAGGATTGCAGAATATTTCTGCCTGTGTACTTAGGTTCTCTTTGATTTAGCATGTGTCACAACCTACAAGTTTACTAGACCTATCCTGCATGTAGGTTATCTTTTGCCAGGTATCCGTTCACACAATAATCTTTATTTTTAGCAAGTTTGAACTACCCTCTCCAGCTCCCACAGTCAATCAACTGTTGTTCTGGTAGGAGCTGAGAGGATTGGTGCGCTAAGTCAGCTCCAGCCAATCAGTGAGGTAGGTGATAGGTGCTGACTGGAAGGAATCTCAAGTATAGGCTAGCGAGGCCATGGCTACGGGGCTGCTCCAGGTGCTGGGGTGCAATCAAGTCTGTGCTGATAGTTGGATGTCAACTTTATTTCCCTTGATTCTGTTAGGGAGGTCCCGCTAAGTGTCTATTCCTGGTAGAGGGGTCTATTTAGGGTTACTTCCCTGGTGGCGCCAGGGAAGTTGTAGCCAGGAAAGGGGTAGAGTTGCTTATGATGACTGGCTGATATCTTGCCACTTGTGCCATCAGGTCTGTAGTGGAGAGGGGAGAGGACGGTTTAAACTGAGTAGGCTTGCCCAGGGCATTGTGTATGTTTCAACTGGCCATAACTTCCTCAGTTTACTTACTGGGGTCTTGCACATACAAGTGTATACAATGTCGTGGATAACTGCAAGTCAAGAGATCAAACGGGTATCACTTACAAAGTACCTGAAACCACTTGACCTTTGTTACTTGAAACAAAGTGTTTCCATTGCCGTCTGGCAACCTGGTTAACTATACTTGACATCTTAATTTGTGCATCAAACATCCCAATACAAGTCTATGGAGCCTGAACCCAGGAACAGTGAGTTCACACTCACTCAGACTCTGGAGGCTGGATTTCAGGACTGGGAGTAAACTGGTATCGCGGTTGTGACTGGAAGTGGCTACTGGTCAGTCCTAAAGGCTAACTGCACAAAACAAAAAGAGTAGAGGTGCTCATCTGAGAATTTACAACACCTAAGTAGGTTTGTTCTATAGGTCTGTTTACCTATTCAGAGAGCAGCCTCTTTTAATTACATAGTTACATAGTAATTGAGGTTGAAAAAATATTTTTAGTCCATCAAGTTTAACCTTTTAAGATCTTTCCTAATCTGCAATATGCGGATTAGTTGTTAATTGATCCAGAGATAGGCAAACAGAAAATAAAAATCAAACTGAGCCAATTGTCTCAAAAGGGAAAACAAAAATTAATTCCTGATTCCAGATTCTGGTGATTGCATTCCTCCCTGGATCAACACTTTCTCCAATTAACCCTTTTTAAAGTTATCTGTCCGCTGTCACCACCTCCTCTGGTAGAGAATTCCACAGATTAACCACCCTCACTGTGAAGAACCATTTTCTTTCTTTAGGATGGAATAATTTTACTTCTAACCTCAAAGGATGTCCTCTTGTCAGTTGAAAACCTCTTGGCACAAAAAGCTCACTTGACAAAGCTTTATACTGACCCGGGATGTATTTTTATAATGTAATCATATCTCCTCTTAGAAGCCTTTTTTCTAGAGAAAATACGTTTAATTTGGTTAGTCTTTCTTCATAACTTAGCCCCTCCATTCCCCTTTTGCAGCTCTAAAATGTACTTTTTATGAAGTGGTGCCCAAAATTGTACTCCATTTTCCAAAAAAGGGCATACTAGGGATTTATATAGTGGCAGAATTATATTTGCTTCCCTTGCTTCTATACCCTTCTTACCCATTTTATTTGCCTTTGCAGCTGCTGCTTGTCATTGAGCATTGTTACCTAGATGGTTGTCCACAAGCACTCCCAAATCCCTTTCAATATCAGATACCCCTAGATTTGCTTTATTAAGATTATAAATTGCATGGCTATTTTTCCTACCCAGATGCATAACTTTACATTTATTCATATTAAATCTCATCTGCCATTTAGAGGCCCATTTCTCAAATTTATGTAAATCCCTTTGGAGGGAAAGTACATCATTATCTGATTTCATTACCTTGAACAACTTTCTGTCATTAGCAAAAACAGTGAAACAGCAAACCCCAGGCGTACGGTTTGGCATTTGTGGGCTTCGTCAGTGAGGTGCAGCTGTACTCCCTAAGGCTCAGTGAGCAGGGAGTCCACATCTGGTCCCCCTATCACCCTAAGGGTGAAAAAAACTAAATAAAAAGAGTAGAGATGCTCACCCCAAATGTTTTATTATTAGCACCACGTATCATAAACATCATAAAACACACCATACCATGTAAATATAGCTGAAACAAATGGAAAAATAACTCCCGATGGGATCTGATGTAGCTCACACTGCTCAGTCCTGCAGGAAGTCATCAATATCGTCTCGACCCTTGTCAAGCTGAGTTGAGAGGGATCCCCTTGGATCCTCAGCCAAGTGTCAGGGTGATGAAAATTAGGACCTCCAGTCCCTCTAGCTCTGGATCTCTTGACTGATCTGCTTCATCATATTGTACACTTGTTCAGTGGATAGCGACTTTCCAAACCCTCTGTATCACCTCATTCTCTCCGGGTGGTTGCACATCGGAGGGGTTTCCTATCTGATGTAGTGTTGTCAGACAGGGCAGCCAGTCCTTTTGGGTCTTCCCAGCTGCTGACCAACTTCTTAAAGCCTCCACAGCTCTTCAACTGGGTTTCATGGTTGGCTATTGGTCAGTCTTAAAGTAACACTACCCCCAAATTTTTATTATTGCCTCCACTCATAATAATCATCATAAAACACATCATACACATGTAATTTGGCCCTGATCTGATTTTTAGGTAGGACCCTCAATCATGCTCCTTCGTGTCACCTGCCATCAGTCTGATCGGTCTAGGAGATTGTTACACCAATTGTGTAACTCTATGATATTCATTATAGTCATGCTTAATTTAAAAGCATGAGACACCAGTATATGGCATATGCCAGTAGCTGTAGTAGTACCACCATTTACTGGTGCTTATAAAATGTTTCCTAAATGTACCCCGCTTTTACGCTTGACCTCTATGCAACTATTACCAGGATACATCTAATGAACCCTTTGACCTAATGTTGGAGTAAGCACATCACTAGTATTGATTCAAGATTGTACTTCTGGTCAGTAACCATTCTAGTACATCAGATGCTGTAAATCTGTGACACCTCAACTTGTTCTTGCCCATCCACTATCACCAAATGAGGATGGGTAGTTAATGAAAAAGCATTTTGCATTGCTGGCTTCAGGAGGGTCGGAGTGGAAGACAGAAGGAATCCTGAGAGAGAAGGGCCACTAGAGTTAAAAGGAAATTTTGTGAATAGGGAATGGATTCATGAGTTTAAGATCCACTTTCATACATATTTGTCAGAGTCTGAGATTGTGGGTGGAAAGCCAAATGGTGTCCCCTATGAATGAGTTGGATGTCTGTGTTTGTCTGGTTGTCTCTTTCGGCTGGAAGTTGGTGCAAGGAAACAAATTCTAATCTGTGACCAATGTTGCAGAAGGCCTTGAAACTTGACATCAACGGCAGAGATATCAGATGATAAGGACTGAGGAAAAAGTACAAAAGTTTTATTTCTCATGGCAACAAAAAAATTTGAAATATTGCAAAGCATTTTGATCCATAGTTTTACCAGCACACTAGGTTAGAGGCAACAGTTATACCATTAGATTTAGGATGGTAAGCAGAACTTAAATGTAAATCAATACCAAGTTTACTGCAAAGGGTCCTTCAAAATCTAGACACAAATTGTGATCCTGTGTCAGACACAATTTCCTTGAATATTCAATAGCGTCTTAAGACCTCCTTAATGTAGATATCAGCTAATATAGTAGCAGAGGGATTACGTGGGCTTTTTTCGAGCAGTGGTCCACCAAACACTATCAGTGAGGTTAGTGAAAAGTAGTGAAGAGATGGAGGAAGATCCACAAAATAAAAAAACTTAGCAATATACAGTATAACCAAGACTGGGTGGGTACAGGCAGAGGCAGAAGTAGACCTTGAGTGCATGCCCTAGTGACTTTTGTTAGGGCACATAACAGGCAACTGTCCACAAAAGCTTAAAGGACAGTTCATTCAGCACAATTTGAAGTACACCAGTGGAAATAGCTAATGAATGCAAGTTGAAATACATACATTTTTGCTGAAGATATCTAATCTTAAAAATGTATGAGTTTCTGTCTAGTTACTTTTTAAGACTGCCTTCTCTGTAAATTAGTGCTCAGACAGAATGCTGTCCCTCCGCCTTAGTGACTTCCACCAATCAGGTTTCAAGGGTGTGTATGCATAGAACTCAATAGAAATTATTTTGACTGACAGGGGGTGTGTGCCTACACATCAGTGACATCATGCATTAAGGCTGGATCTTGCTTAGTAGGAAGTTCCCTCAGCTCAGGAAACCTGCAAATGTCTGTGATAGAGCTGCTCTCTATCCTGTAACAGAATTTGCAGCTGAAATTGAGGGCAATCAGACCTTCAAAATCAGAAGGAATCTCTTGACAGGTAATTTATACTTAAGTCTTTTTTAAATCTGCCAAGGTATGAGACTTCACTATGTCCTGCCCTGCATTATGTGTTCCTTGCTGGATACGTAACAGAGCAGAAATTTTTGAAGAGATCCTTCCAAGAACATCAAATAGGCTTGAATGAAATCTTGTAAATAATATAGTAAAGGTAAGTTTCTCCCCCATAATGGTGAGGCTCCCTAGTTTTGGATCAGTCTATGTTAAATGTGCTTCATCAGTATCCAGCATCTGTACTTGCCTGGAAATGGCTTTCCAACTTCTGCAGGATCAGCATGGTCTGAGCAACATGTAAGGGGAAGTATGTATATTAAGTGGGCCCTCAGGATGGAGGCAGAGAATAAACTAACTTGTCATTTAGAAGCAACAGAAGATACAAAGCATAGCAAGGTCCAGTAGCAGGCCAGAAGCCTGGTACAGACTGAATATAACAAAGTCCAGCAGAAAATGCTAAAAGGTCCATGGCTGACTGAGTACAAGAGAAGTAAAATTAAAAAGCCAAAGCTCCAGGGATAGCTGAGTACAAGTAAAATCCAACAAGCAAGCTAAACTGGATGACAACACCTTGCTCAGTCAAAGTTCTGGGTCCAAATTGCCCCTATATCTAGGCTTACCGTAGGATAAATGAAAGTAATCAGGGGTCTAGACTTGGGTTTGCCTTTTCCCAGGTGATTAAACACTGGACAAACTGTGTCTTAAAAACTGTTAACTTTTTATTTATGGGACATATTCTACAAACTACGGCGACTTTAAAAAGACTTACTAATTGAATACACTGATGGTACTTTGGTACTCTTTAGAAACGCATAAAACTTGTTGCCACTATTCCAAAAATCACAATTTTTTATTTTGAGTTATAAGAATTTAGGAACCTCTTTTTTTCAATACACAACATAATATGTTAAACCAAAATTGGTTATACAATTGCAGGCATGGCAGTAGAGTAGGCCTCTAATCAAATGACTAATGTTCAGACCTGTTTATTCTCGACTTTTAAAGTGGCAGCAAGTCTCCTGTGCACCCGTGCCCTGGAACTTAACATATGACACCATTTCCTGGCACTTATAACAGGAAGGCACAGCAAATACTTCATGGCATAGACATACACAAGAGAGACAGAGAACTGGCAGATCAAAACATGGTGGAGGTTCACAGCAACAGTGACACAAATTAATTGAATGTAGGCACATGCTGGAGGTACAAGCAAAGAGTGTCACAGATCAGTTGATGGTAGGAAAATTATGAAGTCACACATTAACAGTGGCACTAATTCCAATTAGTCTGTCCCTTGCAAATTTGGCAAAAATATGTGCTGGAAGCAAGAAAGACAAGTGGAGGCTGCAGGAGGATACCTGAAACATTGTGGGTCCTTTCCAGTTCATGAAAAACACATTATAACAAACATCAACATTAGAAACTATGTAATCCACAAGCATATGTGCATTTTTTGTATGAAATGCTTATGTTAGTGGACTCAGCAGGTAAAGCATGACCCATGCATGATCCATTTAGGCTAGGTAATGAATAAACAACGGGCCACAGCTTTATTATAACAATTGTAAACAACAACCTATAACTTATTTACATGAACTATTGTAGTCCTTTCTTCCCGGGGGAGGAGCCGGGCCACGGACAGTGACCTCACGCTTTGAGCCCTGCCCAAAGCCCCAATGCTTATCTTTAAGCACGCCCTGTGAGGTGGGGCCACCGCCCACTTAGGCCAGTGGGCCGGGCAACTCACCTCCCGCCAAGTCTTAAATTATCAATAAACAGCATTCTTAGCCTCTTCTCCAAAATTCTTTAGAACAAAATGTTTTTTTGTTTGTTTTTTTTAAAGTATAACTCCATTTTAAATTTTTACCAACAAATTACAGGGTGGGTGGGTGGGATTTCAGTCGGGAGACCGCGCTGCACTGAAAACGGCCCGAAACGGGCTTCCGACACGCCCCCGACGCAGCTCATTGGCTAACAGGCCTCACAGGCTCCGCTGGGTCATGCGACGCTACGTGCTGACCCAGGAAGCCTGTGCAGCCTCCGCGTCCTACAGAATGTGTGCAGAGTATTTTAAATGTTAACAGTGATGACACGATGAGCCCTCCGCTGAATAGAAAACAAAATGGCCAAACACATCACCTCAAGCTCCAGGACATCAATCAGACAAAAAGAGAAAATATGAATGCCCCACAGCACTAGCAAAGATTGCTAAAAGTAAAATCTTCTCTAAAATGATTTTATGCTCATGTGTTCTTAAACATATAATGAACTTTTTTTCCCAGCTAGTTGTATTTAGTTAAATAAAGAGCATATTTATTTTTAATTCGTAAAACACTAGTTCATGAGACTTCTGCCCCTGAAAACTCACTATAGTTTAAATTCTTATTTTTCAGTCTCCATTGCAGATAGATTGGAAACTCTGTTTATAATCGATCATTATTTTTCTGTTACCATAATTTCAGATTATGTTGATGTTACATAAGCGTCACTCATCTTGTGGACAAACGTAATTAGAATTGTTTAGAACTGGCTGTAATAGAGTCCTGAAAACTGTATTTCTTGGCTGTGTATACAACACAAAATGTCTTGGCAACAAATGCGAACATTTGATGCAAGATGTCAAAAAGCAAGTAGAATATTCTGAGTAACAGCACACTTCTTCATAACACAGCTGATAGCAAAGTACAAACTCAGGGAAGAGATCCAGCAGCTGTACGCACTTTAAGTTTAAAACATGAGGCACTGGCTTCTGGGAAGGATTTAAAATATGGTAAAAATCTGAAGAAGTACTTAAGATAACCATAATTCATGCAACCAAAAGCATTGACTTTGACAGCAAAAAGGAACCAAGTTTTCTCTGTATTGACCTAAATAATAAACTCATCCAAAACCAAAAGCTTTTATCATGGACTTTCTTACGTAAATTTTGTAAAGCTATTAACATCTCTTGCACAATTATGTAAATCAAAGAAATAAAACTTGCTTCCAAAAATTACAGAATGTGCTACACTGTTACATTCCTAAATCCAAAACAGAAAAATATATTTATCTATGTTCCACCAAACAAATCTGGACATCGGCTGTTTTAAGTACACCAAAACAGAATAATTATGATAGTCTTACACTCTAATTGTATTAGAAAACAATGCATATTACAAAATGGTGTTTTCCACCTCTGAAGAGGAATGTTTTAGGCTCTCGCAATAACAAAGCTATTTCTAATTCAGGGTTCTTATTTGCAAAAAATATATTGTATACCTTTTTATAGTTAAAATCAAGCCTAGTAATTCCTAAAAGGCTGTTTTTTACTTGAATGGTCTCTCTAGTGCTATCAAGATAACAATGTGTTATCTTGATAATTCATTTTCACAGCTAACAAGTTACAAAAGATGGGACGTTGCTACAGCCATTAAAAGTGACACTTAATATAGCACAACTTGGACCACATCACAGTAAAGATGTCCTGAAAGCATGTTAAAATACTTTTAGCATTTTTTAAGTATGTGCATTTTTCACTGAGACATCAAATAAAATAAAACCTGTGTTTACATGTGTAACAGATTGCCCACTTGCTTTTGCATTAATGCACCCAATCAGGTTGTAGGGGTGCGTGTCCCATTCAAGTCAATGGTAAGACTGCTTACATTTCCAGTTTGAAGGGAACAGAACTTGCAGTTTTTGTAATTTCTTATAGCAGAAAATTTAAGCTTTAGCTCTCTTGCCTCTTTGGAATTTGAATAATGCAGAGAAGCTCAGGGGGAGGGGTGTTAGTGCACTGTGCTCTGGTTCTCTCCGTGCAGAAATCAAAAGAAACTAAATATTTTTAACAAATCTATCTGTGCAGGCATGGAATGCTGGACTCACCTAAACAGGTCAGTTTTGTGTTCACTGGTCAGTGCAATCCTGAGTCCAGGGAAAAACTGTCTTCACAGCATACTTTGCTATCTATTATTACTCATGCACCCACCAGTCAGTTGGCAGGATACACTTTGTATGTAAACAGAGGCTTAAACTTAAAGATTGGTTATCTGTTATTAGTATAATTAAAAACAGATCTTTTTAACATACAATTGTGTGCTCTTCCACACCATGAAGAGCACTTACAGTGATGGAAATGACTCTTTAGCATGATCCTGGATAAGTTCAACTATAAACACTGATGGTTTTTCTTATGTGTTCACAGTTGAACGTATCCAGGGTGTGTGTATCCTTTAAAGGGTCAAAGCAGAGTTGCCTGTTATACTAGGATAGTAAAGTACCTTTAAAACATATTCACAATTGGAAGTTAATAAAGAAATGTAAATTAGTAAAAGAAAAGCATTGAATAAAATACATTTTGGCTGGCACTCAAGAGTTCCTCCCACAAGTCTGTTACTTTTTACAATATATAATTATCTCATTATTGGATTAAATATTTCCCTATGTAGGTGACTTCTGTTTTAACAATAGAGGTTTGCTGTTCATAGTCTGGCACCAAATAAGTCACTGGCCAAAGGAAGCAATTAATCATGGAGACATTCATAAATAATGAGGGTATTTGGGTATTGATAAGAAGGTCATCTTGGTGGGAATATCTTGAGCCAAATTTAGTAAAGAGAAAATGTTTATTCTAATACCAAGAACCATGTATTTAATAACTTCTAATTGCAAATACATATTTTAATAATACTTTATTATTGTACCATAATTGGGATCTATGCAGTATCTCTTTTAACCCTACATGTTTCTGTTTTTATACTTTACAAGTGTATCTAGTCGAGTATTTTTAACCATTCGATTCAACCTATTTCCCTGTTTTAATCATGAAACTGTACAGAGAGGAGGTATTTTTTAATATGGACACAATATTTGGCACAGCATTTCAACTACAGATTGTTAACATTACCACTCCAATTAACATACATATTGTTATATAGCATTTTATCTAGAGATAATTGAAATTAGTGTATAGAACATGACAAAATGTAATATTTTCAAAAAAGTAATTTCTATCTGTATATAGTGAATGCAGTTTTTAATGTATACATTTTAATTTACCATTTACCACATATGGTCATATTTGTTCATAGTTGGTTAGTTTTATGTATAACTTTCTATTTTATTTAATTCAGTGGTACGCTTCAGTTGGAGATTTTATCTGTCTGAAATGAGCTTGACTTCTTTAAACTGAAGAAAAAGGCACAAGGTGGTCTCAATCCTCTGTTGTTGATTAACTTATATTATTGTTCTTTTGTGTTTGTTTATTGTTTACATATTTATGGGGCTTCTAAATAGGATTTACATTTTTTTTAGCTATTTATATATTCATGGACTAGGATAAAAGACCCCTATAGTCAAAGATGTGTTCAGTCGTTCAGTGGTATATGACTATGACCCTATGGACCACAGCATGCCAGCCACATCTTGTGTCTGGTTGTGCTCATAGATAAGGTTTTTGTGAGATACTGGACTGGGTTGCTGGTTCCTTCTCCTGTGGACCAAGATTTGTCTAACCTCTCTGCCATGACCTGCCCATCTTGGGTGACCCTATATGGCATAGCTCACAGATACATTGAAGTACACAAGCCCCTTCATCAAGACAAGGTAGCAATCCAGAAGGGGATAGTCAAAGGTAGTACTGATCAAAATCAGAAGAAATGAAGAGGAAATTCTACCTAATTACTTTTTAATTATTCCTTACCTTAAAACATCATCCACAGCTGACTGATATTAAAATAGACAATCATAAATATGAAAGCCACTGGTGGGATGAAAGAATGGAGGGTCAAGATAACAACATTGCTTGATAAAGAGCTTGTAGCGCTCTGATAAGAAACACTAAATTGTGTGCTTGTCTGGAACAATTTAATAGGACTAATTCTTAAAATAAATTCTGTACTAATGCCAAAAAAATGAAAGCTAATCTTTTTCATTTACCCATAGATAATAATATAGTGTGTACGGTCAAATTATATTCCTTCCTGTTCAGAATTGCCAAGTGTCTACCACAACCAGTGCGGATTAAGTAGGACCACCTAAGTAAGTTGTACACTCTTATCTAATCAAGTAGAAGTAACTACAATGCTGTTCAGAAATAATGTATATTCAGTTACAGTGATTTAGTTACATTTCAACATGTAATTAGCTATTTTTTTTTTAAGTATTTGTTTATCTACAATGTTAGTTTAAAAAATATATATATATGAATTATGCTAAGTTTAAAAATACTATGAGGCAATGTTCAAATTATTTTCTTTTAATAATTTAAGTGTAGACAAATGTTTTGGATTTTTTTTTAATAATAATATATTTGTGATAACTATAATGTTAAAATGTTTTGCAGAGTATACGGTATATGAAAGGTCACAAATGTGGATTAGTGTATATAGCTAGTACAAAATGATTGCACATTGCAGATATAATAACTATATTTAGGAATTGGTCATACAGCAATAGGTTTAGTAGGAAGCACTATTTACAGTTTTAACTGTGGAGAAAATTAAGTAGGATGTATATTTAGAAGATTAATATAATATAATATAAAAAAGTACTTCCAATTTATACTGAAAACTCATCATAATCCATTCACCTCTTTACAGTAAATTAAAACAGAGTGGATCTACCGCCAGTGCATTTAATGTAATGCACCGGGGGCCTTCCTCTGGGGGGACGAGAGCGGTCATTATTTATTAATTTTTGATATACTTTCTTACTGTATTTGTTTCTTTTAATTTTACTTCTCCCCATCCCAGCCACTCCGGAGCCCCTTGACCCTTCTTGTACCACCCAGCCTGGCCCTTTCTGTTCCTTCCCAGCCCTTTTAGCCTTCCCAGCTCCCACAATGCGGCCTCTGCTGCCAGCATCTATATATATATAAATATTCTATAGCCACCGGTTGCCATCCCACCCTGACCCTCCAGATACCCCACCACATCCTGGTACCACCTGATCCCCTCTCCATCTTGGCAAGACCTGATCCCCCTGGGTCCCCTTGACCTGATCAGCTCCCACAATGCTGCCTCCCCTGCTGGCGCGTCTTCTGCACACATGTGGGACATCATTCGGGTAATATATAAAATGAGCTGGCACTGGACGGGGTCCATGGGTGTGGGGGGGGGCATGTTTTCTTTTTTGTAACAGGACCCTCCATTTACTAGCTCCACAACCTGAGATATACAGATAAATATTATTGGGTTTGCACTATAGGTCTTTGACAATCCTCAGACTTTTCTTTTTTTATGCAGTATTGAATATACTTCTCTAAACAACATATTGTTATAAAAACGTATATCTATTAGACCTGCTCACAGTCCATATGGATCATTTTTTAAATGGCTTACCCACCAAAATGTAACTTAAGGCCATACAAACATTTTGGACACAGCTGACACTTTATTAACATGAAAAATAACATCATAAAATGACAACTTCAAAAGACATAACAAAAACACAAAAGGATCCTAGCATCACCACATTTTCTTGCAGAATAAGAGGGCTGACACACCTTGCCAGCGCAACCTCTAATAGACCCAATTCTTTCCAAGGCGGCACTGAAGCAAGGCCTCTTGACATGCTATTTTCGACTACCATTCAGCAGCAAAAGACATTACAGTACTTGTATCAAACCAACAGAGAAGGGTGGAAGGGAAAACAAATAGACACAGGATGGGGAACTAAACAAATTAATTCAGCACAGTGAAGGGAGGGGTTGACCTGCTCCTTTGGTGACAGGGGAATTCTGACCCTAGGAGCGCAACCCTTAACTTAAAGGGATATTTAAGTTTGCTGGATTAATACATTTCTGCACTCTATAGGCAAAAAGCAGCCAAGATGTATATATCATGAAACATTTTATTTTTATTAATATCTAAAAATCCCTCTAATGATTGTGTTGACACCCCTGAATCTAGCAAGCATATTAAAATACTGTCAAGATGGGCATGTAAAACAAAGTTTGATAGCAGGTTGGTGTAATGTTTGGGTTTTGAAGAAAGAATGAAAATTTTCAATAGAATTGAAGAACTCAGTGGAAAAATATATTTTGTAAATGTTTTTTAGAGTGTTTACTTGACAGAGGCATGATCCATTTAGGCTTAGAGGGAAATAATGGACACGAGGACGGAATGGGAGAAAACACGGGCCACAGCTTTTATCAATAAATAACCAGATAACATAACATAAATTACTGTATATAATTTACATAAAATTGCCAGTGGGAGGAGCTCGGCCACGGACAGTGACCTCCCGCCTTGGGCCCTGCCCAAGGCCCCAATGATTATACTAAGCATGCCCTGTGAGGTAGGGCCACGCCCACTTAGGCCAGTGGGCTGGGCAACTCACCTCCCGCCCAACCAATCATACCAGAATATACAACAATAAGGCCAATTCTCCACTAACATTCCATTGTTTGTTTGTTTTTTTGTTTTTGTTTTTTTTTAAACATTATCGTTCCCCTTTTTTTTTTTTTTTTTAATTCTTTCAAATATATACATAACAATAAACAACTTTAACACGAAACCAAATAACAGGGTGGGAGGGTGACATTTCTGCTGGAGACCGCGATGCTACTGCCTGACGTGCGAACACGAATGAAAGTCCCGCCCCACGAGGCCACGCTATTAACGCCTTGCAGGCTCCGCTGGGTCACGTGACACTACGTGCTGACCCAGGGAGCCTGCGCAGCCTCCGCATCGGGCATGACCCAGGCATTATCCATTTAGGCTTAGAGGGAAATAATGGACACGAGGACTGAGTGGGAGAAAACACGGGCCACAGCTTTTATTAATAAATAACCAGATAACATAACATAAATTACTGTATATAATTTACATAAAATTGCCAGGGGGAGGAGCCTGGCCACGGACAGAGACCTCACGCCTTGGGCCCTGCCCAAGGCCCCAATGCTTATACTCAGCACGCCCTGTGAGGTAGGGCCACACCCACTTAGGCCAGTGGGTCAGGCAACTCACCTCCCGCCATTGAGTAAGTGAGGGACCCCTCCTGAGACTGCGATCCCCCCCTGCTGTCCATTAAAGTAAAGGCCCGCGCAACACTCTCCCTGAACTCCAGCATGAGTAACTGTAGCCCGATTTCGGTTAGATCTACTTTCTCCCTTCCGAAGAACTCGTCCACCCGACCGATTCAAATTCTTTGTATCGGATGGCGACGAAACCCAGCTTTCTAAGGAAACTCGACAACTGTTGGTTGATCTTCTGACGAGATCTGTCCAGCCTGACAGGATCCCAAGCATTTCTCCATGAACGTCTTTTTATCATCTCGGACCATATTATAAACACGCCAGGAAACTTCTTTAACCAACCCTCTTCATGCCCCTCAACATTCTACGCATGGGGACCGTCCCCAAGTCGTTCCCGCCGGCATGTAATAGTAATAAACTTGGCTGTCCATAACACTGGGCGTATGTGTCCATATGTGTCCAGTAGCCCATTTACTTGAGCAGACCGCAGACCTCGAATTCACAACCACCGCACATGCAAGTCCGTTACAGGAAAGTCCAGTTGTGCCTTGTCCTCAGTAACTGCGGCTAACCTGTGGGCCCAGTACACGTACGAGTGGCCAACGATCCACAGTTGCTTCTTTCCTCCTGAAAGCAGAAACCAACATCAATTAGACTACAGCTCTGGGCCGCACGTAGGACCGAAAACGTTCCGATTCCCATCTACCGATAGCCTTCACTGCTGCATTGGCAAGCCTAACCTGGCTGCTTCTGTAGCGGACCCAATTCAGAAGGAGTGCGTCCCGAATTCTGACTGCTTTAAGCCCAAACATTGTAGTGCACATTTTAGCACCCTCTCAAATTGATAACGGGATAAAGCCGTACCATCGGCATGAATCAACAGCAAACTCCATCCCGCCGGTCGCTGGTTGAGATACTCCTCCACACAAACATAGGGGCAACACTCCGTACCAACTCTGTGCAGTACCACCTCTTTCCCTTTACCAATTTGGTCCGTCTTGGACCTCCACAACCATAGTACTACTGTGCCTTCCCTCAGACAGGTATCCACCAACTGCAAGCCCTCCGGAACCGTGTCTACTATTCGCGACTAACTCCCCCATATGAAACGCTCCAAAGAACGCCAGGGAAAAAGCCGTACGGAAAAGCAGAGATTCAAAGGGGTTCCTGCAAGTTACCAACAACACCTGTGACAGTCGCACAACAGGGAAAAAGTAATCGACTACCTGGTATCCGGCCTCCAATCACCATTAAACATGCCGCGTACCACCTTGCACACTATAAACTCCTTTGTAAGGTCCCTCTGCCCTGCCAGCTTAAACATGAAAGCCAGAGCCTTGACCTGTCGCCCTACTATGGCTTTTGATTCGGCTTCCTTGGCCCCCCTGCAGCAGGAACCAAAGCAGAATACCTAGCGTCTTATCTTCTGACGTAGTCCCACTGGCCACCATAACCAACTCATTCCATTTTGCCCAAACACATCTGTACACGGCCTATGTAGCCGGGTTCAACAGACTGTCTGATGAGTCTTGTTACCTAGCTGCTCCAGGCTCCCAGATCTCCCCGGGAATGGACTCGCCAAGCACGTTCGCCTGCGGGGGCAAATCCCCTGAACCGCTCTTCCTGGAACTGAGAAAATGCATCAGCAATACCGTTCTCCAACCCCGGCATGTGCCTGGCCTGGAACCGTATGTTCAGGCGGATGCAGCATAGCACCAAGTGATGAAGTAGTCGCACTACCGGGATTGATGTTGCCGTGAGGTTATTCACCGATTATACCACCCGCATGTTGTCTGTAAAGAATAATACTCGCTGGTCCATAAACTCTGAGCCCAATATGTGTACCGCCGCCACTATGGGAAATAGCTAGAGGAACGCCAGGTTCTTTGTAAGACCAGCCGCCACCCATTCTTTGGGCCATGCCGCAGCGCACCACCTCCCTTGGAAGCAAGCACCGCAACCAACTGACCCGGACGCTCCGTGTAAAGCTCTAACTCAGAGCTGGTAGCGCTCCCTTTCTGAATAAGTGTAGTCCCATTAAACTCAGCGAGGAAAACCGACCATATCCTTGTGTTGTCCCGCATTGCGGTTCGAAACCTTGATGAAATGATGCAGCCACAGGATGCCTGCAGCAGCAAGCGACATTCACCTACAAAATATCCTCCCCATGAGGATAATCCTGCAGGCGAAGTTCAACTTCCCTATGATGGATTGCAACCGTCATAATGACACCCTGTTCGCTCCTTCCAACGATCCGAGCTTCGCTCGCATGTCCACCACTTTTTCCTGGGGAAGACTGCATTACATTTTCATGGAATCGATCTGAATCCCCAGGAAGGTCAACTTTGTTGTGGGGCCCTCAGTTTTGTTGTAGGCCAACGGTACTCCAAAATCTTGACAGATTCTGGTGAACACCTCCAGAATGAAACAACAAGTATCCTGTCCTGCCAGACCGACAAACAAAAAATCCTCCAGGTAGTGCTTTATGCTCCTCCCCCAATCCATGGGAGGAATGTACTAAATGCCTTAAAGTAAGCACATGCTATTGACCAACTCATGGGTAAGCATAAGGTCAACGAAATAGCTGCCATCAACATAACAGCCCAAGAGCCAGTGACTTGACGGATGAACCGGCAAAAAACCTAAACACCGCTTCGATGTCCACTTTGACCAGAAGCGCCCCCAGCGCCAGCAAACCGCACCATCTCGGCGGCCCGATCGAAAGACTCAAAGGACACGGCTGACTGATCCTTTGAGATCCCGTTGGTGACTGACGGCACTCTGGGATGGGAAAGGTGCTGAATCAACCTAAACTTGCCCTTTTCCATTTTTTGGGACAACACCAAGGGGGGAGACGACTAACTCCTGGATCGGGGGGGACGCGAATGGATTCGCCATCCTACCCAGCTGGACCTCAGTTTGAACTTTTTTTGACGCTACCCCTTTAAAATCCCTTAGGGATCGCAAATTCGGTGCCTTATACCCCCGCAGCTCAGAGTCGCATGCGATACGGAACCCCTCCTGGAAACCTAATTCCAAGAGGTGAGCAGCAGCTTTGTTGACCGGCATGCTACCGTAGTATTTTAGCCACGGCAGCATGGCGGGGAGGCATATGGGAGTCCTTCCCTTTTGCAGGGGGCTCACCTGATCTATTCCCATTCTTGGATCTGGCACATCCAGCGAGGGGGTGTTCGCTGCTGCAGTTGGAACACGCATACTTGAACTTGCAATTGGGAGCCCATCTACAAACCCCTTCATTGTAGGCAAAACAGGTCTTGAGGCCTGTGGCAACTGCAACTTGGCTCCACCGGATGCACTACGAAAAGGCGGCATGACGAGCATCAGTGTATAGAATAGGAGAAGGGGGGGGGGGAGACCCAGAGGAGGGGGGGAGACACAGGGGAGGGAGAGGAGGGGGGGGAGACACAGAGGAGGGGGAGACATAGAGGAGGGGGGAGAGACACAGGAAAGGGAGAGGAGGAGAGAGACACGCAGGGGAGTGAGAAGAGGGGGAGAGACACAGGGGAATGAGAGGGGGAGAGACACAGAGGAGGGGGAAGAGACACAGGGGAGTGAGAGGAGGGGGAGAGACACAAAGGAGTAAGAGGAGGGGGAGAGACACAGGAGTGAGAGAAGGGGGAGAGACACAGGGAAGTGAGAGGAGGGGGGAGAGACACAGGGGAGTGAGAGGAGGCGGGGAGACACAAAGCAGTGAAAGAAGGGGGGAGACACAAAGGAGTGAGAGGAGGGGGGCAAAGAAACAGGTGAGGGAGAGTAGGAAGGAAGAGACACAGGGGAGGGGGAGACACACAGGGTGGGAGAGGAGGGTGGGTAGACACACAGGGGAGGGAGAGGAAGGGGGGAGAGACACAGGGGAATGAGAATGGGAGAGAGACACAGGGGAGTGAGAGGAGGGGGGAGATACACAAAGGAGTAAGAGGAGTGGGGGGAGAAAAAGGGGAGTGAAAAGAGGGGGAAGAGACACAGGGAGGAGGGGGAGAAACACAGGGGAGGGAGAAGGGGGAAGAGACACAAGGGAGGAGGGGGGAGACACAGGGGAGTGAGAGAAGGGGGGAGAGACACAGGGGAGTGAGAGGAGGGGGGAGAGACACAAAGGAGTGAGAGGAGTGGGGGAGAAAAAGGGGAGTGAGAAGAGGGGGAAGAGACACGGGGAGGAGGGGGAGACACACAAGGGAGGGAGAGGAGGGGGGAATAGACACAAGGGAGGAGGGGGAGACACACAGGGGAGGGAGAGGAGGGGGGAAGAGACACAGGGTAGGGGGAGACACTCAGGGGTGGGAGAGGAGAGGGGGTAGACACACAGGGGAGATATAGGAGGGGGAGAGACACAAGGGAGGGAGAGGATGGGGAAGAGACACAGGGGAGGGGGGAGACACACAGGGGTGGGAGAGGGGGGTAGACACACAGAGGAGGGGGAGACACCCAGGGAGGGGGAGGAGGGGGAAGAGACACAAGGGAGGGAAATAGGGGGAACAGACACAGGAGGGGGGAAGGACACAAAGGGGGGGGGGGAAGACACAGGGGGAAAAGAGACACAGGGGAAGGAGAGGGGGGTAAGAGACACAGGGGAGAGAGAGGTGGGGAAAGAGACACATGGGGACAGGGGGGAACGACACAGGGGGGGAGAGGGGGTAAAAAACACAGGGGGGAAGGAGACACAAGGGAGGGAGAGAAGGGAGAAAGGAGACACAAGGGAAGTAGACAGAGGGAGAGACTCACAATGAGCCCCAAAGGCGCTCATTGAGAGGCCAGGAAAGTAGAGGGGGAGAGGCTCCCATTGTGTGGCAAACATCATTCCCAGGATTCACATTTTATTGCCATCATTTTTGACGGGCAAGTTGCTAGTTACAAATACCTGCTTACACCATTAAACACTGACACCCAACTAATGCTAAGTCACACCTGATTATTCCTAAAGAGTTCCAGGGGTTAATGCCTACCAACCTGCCACCGACCAACCCGTGTTGAGCCATTCAGTTGAGTGCAACTCTTTGTGACCCTATGGACGACAGCACTCCAGGGATATATTGTGTCTGGTGCTTATCCATAAGGTTTTCTTGAAAAAGATACTGGAGGGGGTTGTTAGTTCCTTCTCCAGCGAATCACAATTTGTCTGACCTCTCTGTTATGACCTGCTTATCTTGTGCGACCCTACATGGTTTCGCTCACAGCTTCCCTAAATGACACAGGCCCCTTTACCACGAAAATGTAGCAATCCAGAAGGGCTACTAATCTGTGTATTCCCTACCATTTATTACCATGCACTGCAATGAGTTAGAATTTAACATAAAATATATTTCCGAGCTGCAATGTTAATGTGTAAGAATAATAAACCACGTCAATGTGTCAATGTTTTAGTGGGAAACATTGGCTCTAACTCACAACTACACACATCTGTAGAGGTCTTGTAAGTTATTTCCCTTATGTGACAAACCCCTTCATATCATTAAGCACTTGCGTGAAAGCCTGTGGGGGCTATGCAATAGCTACTTAAATTATTTCGTAAGAACTCCCTTAGCTTTAAAGGTGTACTAATATTGGGCAATTATGACTCTTACAGCAATTTATCAGTAAAAAAAATCAAGAAGTGGGTTTAACTATGTAGAGTGTATTTTAGAGATGGAAAAAGTACAAAGAAAGGTAACAAGACTAACAAGGGGAATGGAGGGGCTAAATTATGAAGACTAACCAAATTAACAGTATTTTCTCTAGAGAAAAAAGGTGTCTAAGAGGGTATATGATTACCTTATATAAATATATCCTGGGTCAATATAAAGTTTTGCCAAGTGAACTTTTTGTGCCAAGAAGCTTTCAACTGACAAGAGGACATCCTTTGAGGTTAAAAGTAAAAATATTCCACCTTAAAGACAGAAAAGGGTTCTTTACAGTAAGTGCAGTTAAACTACACATTGGATAGATAACTTGGATATATTTATTTTTTCAAAAAAGGCATTCAGGGTTATCCTGGATAATTAGAGAGGGAGTATTGATCCAGGGAGGAATCGATCGCCGGTATTTTTTTCCCTTTTGAGAAAATTGGCAAGATTAACTTCAGTTTTTTTTTGTTGTTTGCCTTCTTCTGGATCAATGAACAATTAATCCATATATTGCAGATCAGAGGAGATCTAAAAGGGTTGAACTTGATGGACTAAAAGCCTTTTTGAACCTATACATAAAATTTAAATAACTAACAGCTTCATTAAATTGGAGCCTCTTAAGTCCAATGTGTAGCTCGTAAGGGCTGCGTGCTTGAAATTTGGCCGTTTTACATCGCTATTAAATTAGAAGGGCTGCGAGTTACGAGCGAGAGACGCTAAATTGTAAACCAGTTTTCGCCCTTCGGAGTTGCGTGCTCAAACGCAAACAATTAAGCAAGCACATAGTTACAGGTTCTGATGGAGCCAATGGCAACAGAGATCGTAATCATTGCGTCACAAGAAAATGGAGGATGGATTTCAAAGTCTTACTGGGTTCAATTACGAGCTACGAGCGAACCTACATTACAGTCATAATGCAATATTAATAAAGCCACTAATATGATATTCTATCACATGCGAGTTACAGTATATGCATTAACACTTTGATTTTCAGGATCGATATAACACAAAAATTATACATGAAATAAAGTATTTTTCGGGGCCGATTTGCAGGCTTGAGAATGTTGTGCTATTAATTATAAGACCTAACATCACTTTTCCTTTTAATATTAATACAGTAGTGAGTTTTTATTTGATGTACAAGTGCTACGTATTGGACTTTACCCCCCTTGCGGGTCCTCTCGAGCACACGTTGCCCTTTGGGCTCCATTTGCGTGTTACGTGCTGGCTCGCGTGTGACTTCTTTGCAATTTAATAGCTAAATTGAAAACATATCGGTTACATGCTTGACAGATCAAAGGATTTACGGTTGCGAAGTTCAACGTTGCTCAACACATAGCCTGTTCTCGGCCGTCTTGCAAGTCCGCTGCGAGCTACGTTACAGGGCTAATTTAATACCCGTAACCCCCAAATTTAATGAGGCTGCAGATGTGATAAGGAAAATATTTTTTTGAAAGCATGTCTCCTATGTAATTTTTGCCGCAGCTGAGCATTAATAGTGTCAACTACATATGTTCTCATCTGATATTTGTCCAGGTCCTGCAACTGGAGGTGAGCTAACTCCAAGGCAGCTTCCTCTCTGGGTGATCAAACACCAAGTTTCATAGAGCAAAACATGTTCTACAGAGTCTGGCTGTACTGGCCCCTAAGTTAGGATGACAACAAAGGAATATCCACCTTAAACCAGCACCGTAACATAGGTAGCTCTGAGATTCATCTGGATACAGCAGATCAGCATAACCAGTTCCATTTCTTTCTCCATCATCATCTCCAGTAATTCCTGTATCCATTCCTCTGGATCATCCCCCATAATTTCTCCCCATGTTTCCCGCAGTTCCTGCTTCTTTCTCTTGGGGACCTCTAGTTCCTTTTATTTACAATTTTTACTGTTGCACAGAAGTTAGTAATAGTTTATTTCCTTATAAAAAAACATTTAATATTTATTTTGATTTTGTGACTTATTTATTGAGAATAACAATTTTTATCTTACACTCATTTTCATTAAAACTTGACTTTTATTAAATTTCCTTTTACAGCTCTGACGACATTAGAGCAAGGACATACACAAAACTAATTTGTTACAAAATGGACTGGTTTGTCCAAAGAGGTAGAAATATTTCTTTTTACAAAACTACCCACTTTGTACCCATTATTTAAAAAAATTATGTGCATAATTACCCACCAATTTATATTTCTTGGTTGAGTAACTATTTCTGGTAGAAACCTTAGAAATATACCAATCTAAAGCTTCCCATAGTAAATATATTGTTATTTTTTTCTCTTGAAATTATTTTCTTATGATGTTATCAGGAATTCTTAATACTCTTGTATTTATGTATATTATAACCTTAATGTCATTATTTCTTGCATGTTTTAACCTAAGTATTTTAGGGTCTTTTGATTGAACAAAATAGTATTAGGGTAATTACATTAAAAAAAAAAGCTACTCAACGCATTTCAAATTAACTTTTCTTATTCAAGAGTGGGTGTCTTATGCATGGAAAAGTCTTTTGTAGTAAACCTAACCAATCAAAGTGGAATAGTGAGTAATGCCACTCTATTTAGGATTGGTTGAATATGTTCATGTGATTACTTTGTTTTTGATCCTCTGATTAATCCACTGGACAAGAACATGTAACATGGGAGTAAACATGGAAGTATTCTGTATTAATTCTGTATTAATAAAGAAAACATGTGACATAAAGCCTAGGACAAGTAGTAAATAAGGTAGTGTTCTGTGTTAATAATCTATTGGACAAAAAAAACATGACATAAAGCCCCAGAAGAAAAGTAAACAAGGTAGTATTATTGATCCATTGGACAAAAGATAGCATGTGACATGAAGCCTGGAAAAGAAAGTAAATAAGGTAATTAATTTCTAAATAAACTATTATCCAGTCATCAAGTAAATTCTCCATCAAAACCTTAGTATCATTAGAGATCTCATCTTCATTTAAACCTATATCATATTCATTCATAATGGATCACTCTGATTGCGGACAGCACAGCCACAATATAAGTTGCCATTACATAATACACAACTGATCAATAAAGATGGATCATGACCAATAAATATTTTAAGTAAAATAGACATCATTTTTGGTATCATATATTGACCAATATATTACAGTATAACTTCCAATGTCCATACTAAATATATTGTGGAACTTTTTTTTGTGACCTATTTTTTTTATGATTTTTAAATTGCTTAAAAATAATAATTATTAATTATTAAAGTGAAGTGATTTTAATACATGTTATTTGCAAATAAATGTGAATTCCTTGATTTAATAGAATGTTTAAATAATGTGATTTTCTCCATAAATTGAACCATTGAAACTTTTTTTAAGTGACAAAAGTCCTTCAAGTTTTTCTCCATAAATTGAACCATTGAAACTTTTTTTTAAGTGACAAAAGTCCTTCAAGTTTTTCTTTCAAAGAAAGAATACATCATAATTTAAAATAATAATGTTAGGTTATTTTGTTTCATATATTACAATGAGCATATTCTATTTAACACAACCTATTCTTAGTTGAACATAGGGAAATATGTATTGCCTGTCAAAAATGATGCCTTTAAAATTTAAAAGTTGGCAATGCTGTTTGCCACACAATGCAAGGCTCTCCCCTCCCTAACTTGCGGGCCTCGCAATGAGTGCCTTTGATGCTCATTGCAAGCCTCTCCCACAGTCTACTTGACGGGCCTCGCAATGAGTGCCTTTGGTGCTCATCGCAAGGCCTGCAATGAGAGCCTTCGGTGCTCATTGGCGCTCATTGCGCATGCGCAAGCCCGTAACTTTTAACATTGTGTGACGAACATTCGTAACTTACCACAACTATTATATGTGATTCCATTACTTATAATTGATATGAGATAAACTCTCAATATTTATTATTTTCAAAACATACAAGTTGCCATAATCCTGAAGGTAATAGTTGAAAAAATGAACTAGTTCCAAACAACATAGTTTTCAAGAGGACCTACTGGTACTTTATAAAAATTACGAGAAAACATAACTCTCATTAAGGCCTGTTGGATATAAGCAGCCTTATTAAATTGAAATTCGGCAAATTCTAAAGGGCGCTATATAAGCACATGGCATATTTTTTTACAGAAGTTTTTAGTCAGTGAACTTCTATCCAAAGCAACTAAAAACTTCTGTAAAAAAAATATGCTCTGTGCTTATATAGAGACCTTTCGAATTTGCCAAATTGCAATTTAATAAGGCTGAAGAGGTGTCTAATAGAAATATCTAGTTTCTTTCTGAAGGATTCCCTCTATATCTCCACCTCAAATACCTGTTTCAATACATTCTAGGCCATAACATGTTAGAAATCTTGGATTACTATTATGATGGTTATGAAAGTGTCTTGCTACTGTTGTCATTTTTTTCTTTTTGACCAATTATTTTTCTGACATCTAGTTCCTCCCTTAACTCCTTGCTGGGCATTCCATTACACTGCTGAGAGAGATCAGCTCAGCTGTCTCTGAGGGCATTGGTTCCAGGTTGTCTACCTGCTTCAGTTCTAGGTTCAGAATGTTTTCACATAAATAGAAATACATTACATGCTATATTATTTATATTTAGTTTTTAAAATATGTTTCCTATTTGAGTTGTAGTTTTTTAAAACAGTAAATTTTAAATATATAAGCACTGTGGTCTTTTAATTCAGAAAACAGTGCATTTTTTTATAATCTGATAAATAATCATATAAAAATAAGGAATTTTGATATTGTTGTTGACATGGAGCCACATTAAATTTGAAGCCTGCAACTCGATTGCAGACGGCCGTATCTCTGCGGCTGTGTTGTGGGTTCCCATTTGTCTCCGATTGCGATGCTATTCAATTGCTCAAACCCGCAAGTTACTGTCCCAAAGCCGAAACCGTAAACCATGCACTGGTCCGGAGCAGTTCAGGGCAGGACCATAATCAATTAAGTGAGCGCGTAACCTCCCATTTTGAATCAGCCAATAGAAAATTAGACCGTCATTATTACGGAAGTAAAACATGGAGGTTACATGTCAATCAATTAGGTTTGGGGGTCTGATATGCAATGAGACAAGCAAATCTGCAAAATAAAGAAGTATGAAAATGTTCTAGTCCATATGGGTGGCCTGATATGTATTAACTCATTGATACCCGAGATCGATTTAACCCCAAAATTAAACATTACAATACATTTAATTTCCTGCCGATTTGCGAGGTTGAGACTGTTGTGCAATTAATTCTAATGTCTGTCATCGCTTTCCCCGTTATTTACAGTGTTATATTTGTATTTACAGTGCTACAAATAGGTGTTTAACCCCTTTGCGGGTCCTCTCTAGCACTCATTGGATTTTCTCCTTCATTTGCCGTTTACGGGTGTGAAAACATTTGGCTTGGGGAAATTGAGCAATTGAATAACGATTTGTGATTTTAGCTTTGCAAAAGAGAAAGATCAAAGGCTTCTGGAGGCTGTAAGATAAAGGTTTAACCATCAGCATTTTTTCAAGCCAGTAGCTCGGAAGCCATTCGGAGTCCGCAAAAAGACGCCAATTGAATAGCAAAGTAGCTTGCGACCTCACTTATGGGCTCCCGGAACGCCCGAAAACTCAATTGCAAATGGTCCATGGTTTCTAGAAAGCAAATAAAATTACAGACTTTTATTTATTTATTTTCTACTTCAATTATGCTTTACTTTGTGCTACTATTGCTTGTGTGGAGAAAGGTTTTGTCAGCCGGGAGGAAACTTGCAAAGTAATGAGATTTCCATTAGTGGCATTGAAAGGTCTGGCACTGAAGACTTCTAAATTTCAGTTACAGCAGCTGAAGTGGTCTCCTCCTACTCATTAAAGCATTTCAGAAGGAAAAATAGTGGTTTCCACTACATTATAGCTGCATATACAGATTAATAAGTTACATAATTTATTAAATTGTATTTTACTTTTTAAATAAACATTTTGCCCATCACCATGTGTTTTCACTGAGCCAAATATAAATGCTTTGATCAATTGATACTATCAAGTGAAATAAATGAGCTTGCTGAGAGATTAGGACTTAAATGGAAAATGGGTTGATGGTTTGGACTCCTGATATACCTTTAAGGCTGCCCTGAGGATGTATTAAACCAAGATATAACGGGCAGACTGGATGACCCTCTGTGCTATCAAATGTATGTATACATATTTATTTATTTATTTTATTTACTATGTTAAAGTACAATAATACCATTACAAAATGCATCCTGGAGGTAATATAACCTTTAGACAATGAGTGGAGACAAATGGTCCAAAATTCAGTATGAGGTTTTCTCTTTTATTGCTATGTTACCTATAATGAATATAAATTATTTATACAATTACACTTGATACTTACGATAAATTATTTTTTTATGTTTTATTAAATGAAACTCCTATACATTTGTATGGTTTCATTTGTGGTAAATATTTTTTACAGTTTTCTTTTGGGTATAATTTTATGCATTTTATAGAGTTATTGTTAGTGACCCTGTATACATATTGCGACAGAGGAAGTTATTGTTTAGTTTGTCTTCCTTGTGTGTTTTGGGATTCATTTTCTTGCTTTATTTTTCATGTTGCTTTGATGTTTCCATTATGACATGCTCGTCAGAGGAAATGACTGATTAACTGCATCACCCTACCTCCGTCATGTAAATCGACTCAAGTTTTGAGATCTACAAATCACTTTATTATTACAATAAAATATATATAATTTAATTTGAATTTTAAGATTATATAGTTGTATGTGGCATAAACATACATGTTTCACAGATTTTTTTATAATTCCAAAAATAGGTTTACTATAGATTTACTGTATTTTATAAAAGACATGAACTGTAGACAATGTGTGCTCCTTAATGAACAAGATTAACTAGATTTGGCTGTGGAAAAAGTTTCAAAAATTAAAAATAAAAATGTAATTGGGTTTAATAGTGCCAGTAAGGAAGGTGGTAGGTGTTATGGCATTGGGGAAGTGTGTCACCCTTTAGAATGTAAGTTTGCGAGTTTGAATCTTGTAAGGTGTTTTAGGGAAAGCACAGTGTATATCTGATTGAAAGCTCAATAACAGGGTCTTCCATTTTTTTAATTGTGGGGTAATTGTTTATACTTGTACCTAACCCCTGTATAGTGCTACGGAATATGTTGGCGCATTATAAATAAAGGATAATAATAATAATAATAATAATAATAATAATAATAACACATTTTCTAGTATTTTGAAGAAAAGATGATGGAAATACTTGGTTGTTATAATCATAGAGATTAAGCCTCGAGGAGCACAACTACCAAAAAATGCCACAGTAAAATAATGTTAAGGAAGTGACAGAATTGAGTTATGAGAGACCTGCATTACACTGGTAGAGGGAATGGAGAGTTTCAAAGAGAAATATTTAATGTATTGTGTCAATGGACGAGGAAAGGAGGGTAAATAAGTTTTCCATTAGCTGTGATCAGGTCATTGGTTAACTTAACTGAGTGCTCTTTCAGTTAAGTGGTAAAGTCAGGAGTCAGATTGCTGCTGGCCAAGTAAAGATTTTTAGGAAAGAAAGGGGTTAGGTGGAAGTAATCTAGCTATTCAAGAAACTTGCAGCACCCTGTATATGCTAATGACGCAGAGCGCCGGGTCAAGGAGCGGAGGCCGGAGCACAAGCAGGTAAGTGAGGGGAGGGGGGGGAGGTATTCAGGGGGGTTTAGGTGGAGGAGGGGGGTTGTGGGGGGTTTATGCTGAGAAGGGGGGAGGGAAAGAGACACACGGGGTAGAGAGACACACGGGGGGGTTAGAGACACACGCGGGGGTTAGAGACACACGGGGGGTAGTTAGAGAGACACGGGGGGAGTTAGAGAGACATGGGGGCAGAGTGACTCGAGTATAAGCAAAAAAAAAAGGTCTGAAAAACTCGGCTTATACTCAAGTATATACGGTAGTTTGAAAATGGAAAATTCATTAATTCATTAAAATGGTTGCTCCTTTACAGTTGGTGTAAAGAGTACTTACTTGAGATACGGAAAAGTGATAGGATAGGGAAAGAAATTGATGAGATGAGTTAATGATTTGGATTAGGATTGTAGAGAATGATTGAATAAATGGCAGGCAGTAAAATCTGAGGATGAGTGGAATGATGACCTCATCCAACTGGAGCAATTCAGCCAAATGTGATATTGAGTGGGAAGATGGATTGAATATTTTTGGTGAGATGTATGGAAGCATTGTACTATTGCGTTTTTGTTCTTGCAGAGGAGGGAAAAGAAACATATGGCACTGTTCATCTGGTTTAAGGTACAACACACAAAAATAAACTATTGTATGTTGCTGACAGCCACTAATGTCCCTTCCAACACTTTACTATAGCTAATTGATATTATGTCTTATTGCTATAATTTCCAGCCTATATTTTCAAGGCATACAAGAGTCTATGATTTAAGAAGATACTGATAGAGCATAATGATCTTCAAAGGATAGTCTGTAGCCCTGAAGACTAAGATAAGGTACCACTGCCTTAAGGAATTTGAAAACTATGATCAATCATGCATTAAAGTTTTATAGCAAATGTGAGATACTTTTGTCATGCTTTTGAATAACTTAGTTTCGAGACTGGCATTTCTTATTTTAATAACAGGCTATTTAACCCATTTACTCATGTCATGCTTTAATATATGTTTTAAAAAACTGATCTTTGATTTGAGTTTGGGTTTGTTTACCAGTTTAGCGTTCATATCTATGTCATATCTGGTTTACACTTCTATTTCTCTTATTCAAGCATTGTCTTTTATGTATCTGTTATCAAAAGTGATGTTCATTATAAGAATTTGAAATAATTTCTAAAATCTTCAGACTAGAACAGAGTTGAAAGCTATAACACATAATTTCAAATTATATGTGAAATCCCTGTGACTTTCCCACTATTAGCTATTTGCAATTATCAAAAAAGTCCCTTGGATAACTACTAATTGCTTACAGTTAAACGTCTTTAAAGCTAATAATGATTTTACATGGCACAAAATGCACAAAATTGACATCAAATGAATCATAAACGTGTCTCAAAATTATTATTGAAATGTACCATTCAAGGGAAGTAAAATAAAAGCTTATTCCAAATATGTTCTTTGTTTTAAAGCTATGGATAAGCTTATTTTACATTGAATAGTACATACAACTACAAAAACAAAACACCTTGAATTTTACAATAATCTTCTGAGCATAACTGCTTGCCATTGGAAAGCTGGATTAATATGCTACAAAATTCTTCTCCACTTTGCATTGCTTGAGCTAAAAAATATTTTACTCTTGGTCTAATCTTCACAGTGCCTGTGAAATGCTTAGTTTTCAATTACATATTTCAACTGTACTTATTATAAGAAGTCCTACATGGTATTCAACTCAACCTGTGCCCCCTTGGGCAAATTGGTGGTTTATACTGGCCAGTGCTCAACTATTGGAAGTTATTCTGAACATACTTGTTCTAGCTGCCCCCATTGTCTCAACCACAGAGCTTGACACATGAGCATTAGGTATCACAGGATGAGATGACTACTATGGTTGACTTTTAATACAAATATGACGATCAGTAATATTGAACATTGAAAAATCTGAATGTATTTTGGATATATTCCCCATTGATATGTACAGTTCAGAACATTTTATCTATCATAAGCATCTATAGTCACTGGATAAGGGGACCATTAAGAAAAAGTGTGTATTCCGATTAACTGTGTATATTTTTTTATATATTTTATATATATATTTTCAATCACTCTAGTAAACAACAACCAGCCTGGGTATTTCTGGAAAATTACCAAATGAAACCCCAAACATGGGAATCCGTTATATGGAATACACCAATCCCTCCACATATACTGAAACATAACAACTCTATGATAAAGCTTTCAATAACTAACTGGAAAAGAGCTAACTCAAAAAATCAATCAGCAGCTAGATTAACAGAACTAACCCCTACACTTTCATATCAACTTATTTGGGACAGCTTGAGAGAGGATTCTAAAAATTGGTGGATAACAGCTAAACTTGATAAATTAGGTAATTGGTTATCAAATGGACAATTCCTTACCTTTGACCAATTGAGGATTAACTATAACATCCCACTCAAAGAGCATTACAATTATTGTAAAAAAAAACATTCAGTGACAACACCAATGAAAAAATGGGGTAAACCGCAAACAAACTGGTTTTCCCTTATATGCAGCAAAGCCCCACTAACCAGAGGTGACCTTGGATCTATTTAATTTTCTACTAAATGCCCCGACAAAAAAATTCAAAACTAACTTTATGAAACATGCGGAATCAGTCATGGGAACTCAATGGGATCCACAAAAGTGGGAACAAATCTGCACAAATATAAGCAAAGGCTCACAAAATTACAGTCTGCTTGAAACTTCTATAAAGGCGTTGCACAGAGCTTATCTCACACCTGATAGATTACATAAAATTAACACACAAACATCTTCAAGGTGCTATAGACATTGTCAAACTACAGGTACATTTCTCCACACCGGGTGGGAATGCCCGATAGTCCAGAACATTTGGACCAAAGTCATGGAAGACAACAATCCACCCTTCGATAGACATTTGCCTATTGGGAGACTATTCTCACCTATTACAAAAGCGACATTATAAATGGCTACAATTCCTGCTTATGGCCACAAAAAGCCACATCGCAAAAAATGGAAGACAACACAACTTCACCTCCAAGAAATATTACATAAACTAAATTTCATAATCATTAATGAAAATATTACTCATGTCATATCCAATACATAGCCAATATTTACTGAAATATGGGATGTATGGATCAACTCCTCATACTTAATCACAATCATATAAAAATTACAAATATCACAAAACAAACACTAAACAATGATATTAAAACTGGCTGAATTGATAACCTCTCGGAGTGAAAAACGGAAGCTGAACAGGTATTCAATGACAACTTTATTGACAAATTTATAATCTGGAGTTCAAACCCATTAGAGATAAAAAAAGAAACAAAATCAACAATGACTCACTCAAGTGTATCCCAATCCCCCCCCCCCCCCCCCCCCCCCCCCTGAATGTTAGGGATAGTACAGTTTAATTTATACGTTTTAGGTTAATTTAGTTAATATGTTTTACTGAATCTACAGTCACAGTTAAATGGAGAAAAGAGAAGACATTTTTATACAAAGACTTTCAGATTTTATTAAATGCAGTTTATGACATGTGTGTTTAAATTTACAAGTATGAAACATTTTATGACATATGATTGTGAAAAAATAAAGATTAATGACAAAAAAAATGTATATGTTCAACAATGATTCCCAATTACTATAAGTTATTAAAAATGATGTATTCACTTTATTTAAACTCTTACAATAAAAAATGTGAAGTATGAAAATTCTCATAAAAGTGCTCCATTATGAATCCTGAGATCCCAGATCTCTGCAGATTGTGATTGTACATTTAAAGACGTTTGCTTCTGGGGAGGAAAGCTGTGGCAAGCTTGGACAAGCTAGTAAAAAGTAAAATAAAAATATTAACATACGGATGTGTGAGCTGGACCATAAAGAAGTCTGAGCACCGGAGAAGTGCCGCCTTTGAATTGTGGTGTTGGCGAAAACTACTTAGAGTCCCTTGGACTGCAAGAAGATCCAATAAATCAATACTTCAGGAAATCAAGACAAACTGTTCACTAGAAGGTATGATCATGAGGCTGAAATTCAAATATTTTGGCCATATCGTGAGATGGCAGGATTTCCTAGAAAAGACTCTGATGCAGGGAAAGATTGAAGGCACAAGAAGCTTTTCTTTAGAAAATATGTGTCTACTACTGCCCCTCAAAGTTACCTTTACTTAGCCAAACAAGTTGTGTATAAAAGGAAAAATAGGTTTGAAAGTTATGTATGTGTTATGAACCATTAGTCAACATATCCACTGGATGTAAGCACACAATTCCAGGTTATTTTGTAACACCTGTTGTCATATCCTTTTTTTCTCTTTTGATACACTTTATTGAGAATGTTTGGGAGAATACCACTGTCCATTAGAAGATTTAGCATAACAACAACTAATAGAGGGAAGCTAATCTATATTCCTTAGGATACATAGGCTGCCTTCTACTAGATACACAGTCCACTCTTATATAAAGTCCAGAGGAGGAGTTGGGAGATGTTCTTCCCAATCAGTTTATATCTAAACTTTGCTTTACTAGCTTCTTAAAACATTCTAAACAAAAAGAAAAAAGTGAAACCAAAAATTTCACTTTTTATACAAGTTTGCACTTTTTAAAACCAATTCCTTATAGTTTTATTGTACTGTATAATCCACTTATTGAAATAAAGTCAAATGAATATTACATCTATGATCATAATATTCTCATAATAAAGGTGCAAACACTACATTCTGAAGATTTCTCAATATGGCCAGACACACAGCTGTGCTGCAACTGGGGCTTTGTGCCAAGTCAACAACCTGCCAAATGTAGATAAAGGAAACTATTATTGAAAATATCTCAGTAGAAAGTTGGCATCTTTCTTTTTATTACATTGATTTCACAGAATAGTAAATGGAATGCCTTAAGCATTATTTTTAATGTCAGGCATTCAGGAGGTTTTGCCACCAAACATTGAAAATGTCAAATGCACAGAACAAAAGGCAAAATGGGCCATTTACTTTATATCATTCATAAATCAATCTAGCAGTTATATATTACAAAATAACCTGGAATTGTGTGCTTACCTCCGGTGGATATGTTGACTAATGGTTCATAACACATACATAACTTTCAAACCTATTTTTCATTTTCTACACAAATTGTTTGGCTAAGTAAAGGTACCTTTGAGGGGCAGTAGTATTCATATATTTTCTAAAGAAAAGCTAACATTGACTTGAGGCCTATAAAGTGCTGCTATACAAACCTGAGAGAGGCATTGATTCAATAGGCCACATGATAAAGTATTCAGAACTTGTGCTAAAGCTTGTGATAATGTTTTCTGGCTCTTGTGTACTGATCAAATAATGGAAACCATTAAGCATAGAAGAGCACAGGTCATGGCAAACAAGTTCTGAATATAATTTATAAAAAGTATGGCAAAAGTAAGCAAAGTACAACAGAAAGAAATTCAATCGAAAGTAGTTTTTAGTTACATCCTAGAAAATGTTGTGTGTATAGGACTAACTGTAAGCATATACAGTATGTAGCAGTAATCAAAAAAGTTAGTTCCCTGCATTATTGTTGTTGTTTATTTGTTTAGTTGTGTCTGACTCTCCGTGACCCAATGGACCATAGCACAACAGACACATCTTGTATCTCGTTGTGCTTATCCAAGGCGGAGTTTCCGCCAGTGCATTGCGGCCCTTTATCCCCTGGGGCCCCAGTGCAGGTTGTATTGCTTTGTAAAATACATTTATTTAAAAACATTTTCTGTAGTTGAGGGGCCTCCGACCCCCCCCCCCCACCCCTGGACATATCCAGGAACCCCTACGTCCCCTCGACCACCTCCCCATCCTGAGGGTGTCCTGCCTGCTGCCTGCCTTCCACAGCGCAAACAGGACCCCTGGGGGAGGAGCCAGGCTCGGAGGGAGGCTCAGCTGCAGGCGTGGGGGAGTGGAGCATGCAAGAAACAGGTAAGTGATAGATAGGAGAGAGGGTAGAAAGAGAGAGGAGAGAGGGAGAGGGGAGGAGAGAAGGAGAAGGGGGAGAGAGAGAAGGAGAGGGGCGAGAGAAGGAGAGGGGGCGAGAGAGAAGGGGGAGAGAGAGAAGGGGGGAGAGAGAAGGAGGAGGGGGAGAGAGAAGAGGAGAGGGGGAGAGAGATGAAGGAGACATGAGAGAGAGAGAGATGGGAGATGGAGGGGCTACACACCAAAAAATGTGTGTATATATATATATATATATATATATATATATATATATATATATATATATATATAGTAAATAAAGAACTATATATATATACATATATATATATATATGTATAAAATGTTATTGTTGCCACCAGAGTGGGGCACAGAGGGCCCAAACTAAAAAAAATAATTTGGACCACCGCCACCTAGGCGGGACCCAAATTTATTTGTTTGCACTGGGGCCCTCCATTCGATAGCTCTGCCACTGTGCTTATCCATAAGGTTTTCTTTTTAAAGATACTATAGTAGGATGTGAGTTCCTTCTCGAGTGGACTGTGATTTGCCTGAGCTCTCTGCTATGACCTTCCCATCTTGGGTGACCCTACATGGTATATCTCACAGCCTCATTAATGTACACAAGCTCCTTCACCAGGACAAGGTAGCGATGCAGAAGGGGTTCTGCATTATATCAAGGCCATATTGTACCTACTATACATTCAAATTACATACATATATTTAATCATATACTGCAATTGCTTAAAGAAATACTAAAATTGCATGTTATACCATTCTGTTCGTATTTTACCTGCAATGCTCATTTATTCACTGATTACATACATATAGCAAGGCAGCACTAGATAAATACTTTAACATCTTATTTTTTTATCATCAGTATTTGTTATTAATTGGTGCTCCTTGCTTGAAATATAGAACATATTTTGATGTGAATTCAATGTGGTGATTTATATTATAGACTATAACTGGTTGTCAGGAAGTGGCCTTTTCCATTTTCCATTGTGGGAGGAAATAATACTGTTTGCTGAATGAATGCATACAAAAATAATATGTGGTATGATTAATCTTAGTAAAAAGCTAGCTTTTTAATGTATTCTTAATATATTTTTTTGAATCGGGGCCTATGAAAGGTGCAGATAGCTGTTCTCTATAAGATATTCACAAAGTCTGTTTTATTCTAAGGGCCTCATTCAATTGTGATTTCGCCAATTGAATAGGGCTCCATATAAGCACAGAGCATATCTTTTTTAAAGTTTTTAGTTAGTGAACTTTGATCCAAAAGCAAGGCCTTCACTAACTAAGGGCCTCATTCAATTGCAAATTGGCCAATTGAATAGGGCTTTATATAAGCACAGAGCATATTTTTTACAGAAATTTTTAGTTAGTGAAGACCTTGCTTTTGGAGAGAAGTTCACTAACTAAAACTTCTGTCAAAAAATATGGTCTTTGCTTATATAGGGCCCTATTCAATTGGCTAAATCACAATTGAATGAGGCCCTAAAAACGTATGTAAATAAAATTTGCAATGGGCCTCATTCAATTGTGATTTTCCCAATTGAATAGGGCTCTATATAAGCACAGAGCATACTTTCTTTTACATAAGTTTTTAGTTTGTGAACTTTTATCTAAAAAATATAGAGCCCTATTCAATTGGCCAAATCGCCCTAAAAGGACCTTTAATACTAACTTTTAAAGGGCCAATTCAATTTCCAAAAAAACACTTGTTTGTCAAGTCAGGTATCAAATTAACAATATTTGCAGCTGTGTAAGTCATAGATAAAAAACTGTTTTTTATTAGATATTTTATATATATGCTGCCATTTGAGGATGGATACCATAAGGGGAATTTTATTTACAAAATTTTCTTAAAAGACCACAGTACTACTCTAACTGGAGGAGCTAGTTGTTTTACTCAAGCAATGATCATTAATAACATTTATATAAGCAAGTTAAGGGATTTAAATAAGCAATTACAATATTACACTTACATTCCAATATAAGAGTATTTGATTACAGTAGTCCTGTTGATCTCTACCCCTTATAAGTTTGTTCAAAAGTGAGGCAAGGGTATTTCAGGCTGACTGTTTGGCTTGAAGAACAGTCTGATAATATAGTCTTGGTTGACATCCCCCAAATGAAAACATTTTTTTTTGCCAGTCTTTATTATAGCCTGTCAGACACCCCCTGGGGACCCGCTGTCTTGGCTCTGGGACACCTCCAAACCATAGCACATTCCAGGAGGCCTCTGCCTTCTATAGGATCTAGAGCTACAACAGAAGTTTTAAAGGGACCACACACCATTTACAGCTAAGTTAGCCAAATTAGCACCTGCGTTATACAAACTAGTCACTTCTTAGAGCTACTGGCTTACGGTCTCAGACTTTTCCTGGCTACTCCTGCCTTTCTCTGGCTATTCCCAGCTGAATCTGGACATCTGTGACACCTGTCCTTCTGCACTGCCTGGCTACTAAGTACTACTGTCCCCCCTATTCATTTGATCGCCTGCAACACCTATATGGTTACTATTGTTGCTGTACTACCAGGTGACCTGGCTATCTGTGCAACCTGTCCTCCAGTACCTAGTTGCTTCCATTGCTGCCGTGTTATCCATATCATCTGGCTAACTGTGAATCTTGTCTTGCCGCACTGCCTGGATAACATTGCTATACTACCTGGTCAACTGCCTACCTGTGCCTCCTGTCCTGGCTCCCAGTAATCCTGTATTACCTGTATAACCTGGCTACCTGTAACACCTGTTCTACTGCACTGTCTGGCTAATATTATTACTGTTTTGTTTACTTCCTGTGACACATGTCCTGACACACTACCTGTTGCCGCTGGACTACATGGTTACCTGGCCACCTGTGCCACTTTTCCTTCACTACATCCAGGCTACCAGTGTTGCTTATTTCATTTTACTACCTCTAAAACCTCTGCCATCCAAGTGTTGTCCAAATTGCTAAGAGCTCTTGTTGCCGCTGTTCCATTCTCTTGTTGCTAAGAGACCTGCCGCAGTAGTATCCCCAGGCCTTGACTGGGTCTTGAACAAATGCAAGGAAACCATCCCTTCCCTGGACTCTCACTCCAGGAGGAGAATAGTTTTAGATTATTACAGTTCTGATCAATAAGAAAGACAAGGCATCTTCCAGGACATTCAGAAAGCCTTACTCACTAATGCAGATTGTTAAATAGGGAATATTCAGTGTGTGTTGTTACTGCAAAGATTATATAGATGGAGCTGTTGTATTTAATTTCAGAGCATGCAGTGCAGTACATTGTAATGTGTTTGTATATTCACAGATATGTCTAACTAGATATTTCTGTTTGACATATATATATATAAACATAAATTTATTATTTGAGGGGAAAAGGGGAAAGGAGTAGCTGCAGGTGGTGGTGAAGGCTCACAGATCTGAATGCCCTAGGGCACCTAAATACCAGTGTTCCCCAAGCTTGAATTTAGCACAGACCTATTTATGATGGTAAATAAACTTTTCTTAAGAGGACACAGAAAAAGTATCAACAAAATCACATTGTAGACTACTCAAGGGCCTGATAACATTGGGGTCCGTGTAAGTTCTACACTAATGTAAATAATTTGCTCCCCCGGTTTAGGACACTCAGCCCACAGCCATAAATCTTGCTTTATCCGAAACAGATTTTTGTGTAGAGGGTAGCAAAACCAAGGTTTACCAATGGGACAGGGCTCTACGAGCCAATAGGAAATACGAACGCCATGAATATTATAATGAGTGGTGCAGGCATTGGGGAGCTACATTTTATTGAGGGAACCGTGAATGCCAACATTGTCTGTGACATACTGAAGCAGGGCATGATCCCCACCCTTGGGAGACTGAGCCGCCAGGCAGTATTCCAACATGATATCGACCCCAAACACACCTCCAAGATGACCACTGCTTTTCTAAAGAAGCTGAAGGTAAAGATGATGGACTGGCCAAGCATGTCTCCAGACCTAAACCTTATTGAGCATCTGTGGGGCATCCTCAAACAGAAGATGGGGGAGTGCAAGGTCTCTAACATCCACCAGCTCCGTGATGTCATCATGGAGGAGTGGAAGAGGACTCCAGTGGCAACCTGTGAAGCTCTGGTGAACTCCATGCCCATGATGGTTAAGGCAGTGCCGGAAAATAATGGTGGCCACACAAAATATTGACACTCACTTTTGTTGCCAACAATTTAGACATTAATGGCTGTGTGTTGAGTTATTTTGAGGGGACAGCAAATTTACACTGTTATACAGGCTGTACACGTACACTACTTTACATTGTCATTTCTTCAGTGTTGTCACATGAAAAGATTTAATAAAATATTTACAAAAATGTAAGGGGTGTACTCACTTTTGTGAGACTGTATATATATATATATATATATATATATATATATATATATATATATATATATAAAACCATCCACTTCTGGATCACTCCCTTGTAATGGTGAATTGGGACAACTGGACACAAGATGTGCCTGGAGTGCTGCGGTCCATAAGGTCACCGAGAGTCGGACTTGACTGAACACATAAACAAAATATATGACTATATATAGCTATAACTATATATTTATATTATTATATAAGTATGCATTGTACTACAAATGATAGTAAGCACATGTTGAAAAAGGTTTATAAAGATAATATATTCTGGGTCAGTCTATCGGTTAGCACAGTAAACTGTCTCTAGGCAATGAAACAGAGTAATGAGGGAATATGAATAGTCTGCCCAAGATGAAATACAGTGAGCAGTTCAATATCACTTAAGAATAAGCCCCAGGATTGCCACCAGATGTAGGAGGTAGAATGCTGTATGAGGTGCTAAAAATAATTATACCAGTAGATGTCAGTAGACAAAAGTAAAAAAGCTAGGATAATATATTTAAGTGTTCTTTAACATATGCACATTCCTTATTAAGTAGAGACTGATTGGTACAAGTACCTGTATAATATACTACACCTGACGTCCATACATGGCTTTGCTTATGTAAATGAACATAACAAGAACTATGGAAAATAGAGTAGAAGATATAAACTAGCTAGCACCTTTAGTATTGTTGCCCATTTACCAGTAATGGGCAACTCAGTTTCAGGATGATGCTTTAGTATTTGCTTAGATTTTTCTGAATCAAGAAATTACCAATGATTGACTGTTTAGCTTCATCATCCAATACAAGAGTCACAAAAATTATTACTGAAATGAAGGTGAAGGCTTTAGCTGTCATTGTCTGATATAGATGACATAGGGTTCCCTGGTGGTCCAGTGGTTAGGATTCAGTGCTTTCATCACTGCAACCTTGGAACCAAGAGGTCACACCACCCTTAATTCAAGCAGGGTTGGAGCTAGTCGGTACTTGGATGGGAGACCACCTAGGAGCACCAGGAGCTATATGCTATAGCCCACTGGAGAAGGAACTGGCAACCCACTTCAGTATCTCTACCATGAAAACCAAGGGGATCAGCATGACCATGGAGATAAAGATGTGCCTGGTGTGTTACTGTCCATGAGGTCATGGAGAGTCGGAAACAATGCAAAAAATAAAAATAAAATAAAAGATGACATAGGCCCCCATTCAATTGAGGTTTTGGGAGGCCCGGAGTGAGGTTGCAAGCTAATTTGCTATTCAATTTGCATCTTTTTGCGTGCTCGGAATGGCTTCCGAGTTACGTTCTTGAAAAAATGGCGATGGTTTACCTCACATCTTACAGCCTCCAGAAGCCTTTGATCCTTTACTTTCGCAAGGCAAAAATCGCAAATGGCTATTTAATTGCTCAATTTCCCCAAGCTTGCAAATGTTTTAACACCAGTAAACGCCAAATGAAGAAGAAAATCCAACAAGTGCTAAGGAGGGCCCGCAAGGGGGTTAAACACCTATTCGCAGCACTGTAAATGCTAATAAAAAAATAAATACTGCACAGAAAATAACAGGAAAAGCGATGATAGACATTAGAACTAATTGCTCAACAGTCTCAAGCTCGCAAATCGGCAAAAAAAAAAAAAAATTTCATGTGTCATTTCGGGGTTAAATCGATCTCGGGTATCAATAAGTTAATACATATCGGGCCACCCCTATGGACTAGAACTGTATTGGCATTCTTTTTTAAATTCTTTATTTTTGAGATTTGTAAGTCTGATCGCTAGTGATGTCGCGAACATAAAATTTTCGGTTCGCGAACCGCGAACGTGAACCGCCGCAAATGTTCGCGAACCGGCGAACATCGGCGAACCGCCATAGACTTCAATGGGCAGGCGAATTTTAAAACCCACAGGGACTCTTTCTGGCCACAATAGTGATGGGAAAGTTGTTTCAACGGGACTAACACCTGGACTGTGGCATGCCGGAGGGGGATCCATGGCAAAACTCCCACGGAAAATTACATAGTTGATGCAGAGTCTGGTTTTAAGCCATAAAGGGCATAAATTACCTAACATTCCTAAATTGTTTGGAATAACGTGCTTTAAAACATCAGGTATGATATTGTATAGATCAGGTAGTGTAAGGGTTAGGCCCGCTTCACAGTGACAGACCAAACTCCCCGTTTAACGCACCGCAAACAACCACAAACAGTCCATTTGCACAACCGCAAACTCGCCATTTGCACAAGGTTGGATACCAAGCTAGCCATGTCCCGTTCCTTGTCCTCACTGATGTCATTGAAGGTCTCTTCCTCTACCCAGCCACCAAGGGTCCCCGAAAGGTGACAACAAGCCCCCTGGGACGCCTGCTGTGTTTGGTCTTCCACCTCCTCAAAGCCACCTTCCTCCTCTGACTCCTCTTCTTCAGACTCCTCTCACTGCGTTGCCTCTCTCTGCATTATTATAAGGTGTGTTAAGTAGTACTACTCTTATCAGTTTAATACCTGTTACAGCACATATCAGGGGGCGTGTATAAAGCCTGGATTTTTAGAACCAGGAGATGGAAAAAGATGCTTTGTTGGTCGTATCACTTCAATTTTGGGGCACGGCACATGCAATCAAAGGTGCCACCAGATAGGAGTGGCGTATTTGTAAGTACTACTCTTATCAGTTTAATACCTGTTACAGCACCTATCAGGGGGGGTGTATAAGGCCTGGATTTTTAGAACCGGGAGATGGAAAAAGATGCTTTGTTGGTCGTATCACTTCAATTTTGGGGCACGGCACGTGCAATCAAAGGTGCCACCAGATAGGAGTGGCGTATTTGTAAGTACTACTCTTATCAGTTTAATACCTGTTACAGCACCTATCAGGGGGGGGTGTATAAGGCCTGGATTTTTAGAACCGGGAGATGGAAAAAGATGCTTTGTTGGTCGTATCACTTCAATTTTGGGGCACGGCACGTGTAATCAAAGGTGCCACCAGATAGGAGTGGCGTGTTTGTAAGTACTACTCTTATCAGTTTAATACTTGTTACGTCACCTATCAGGGGGCGTGTATAAGGCCTGGATTTTTAGAACCAGGAGATGGAAAAAGATGCTTTGTTGGTCGTATCACTTCAATTTTGGGGCACGGCACGTGCAATCAAAGGTGCCACCAGATAGGAGTGGCGTGTTTGTAAGTACTACTCTTATCAGTTTAATACTTGTTACGTCACCTATCAAGGGGCGTGTATAAGGCCTGGATTTTTAGAACCAGGAGATGGAAAAAGATGCTGGGTCGGTCCTCCTACTGTCACAGGGCCGGGGGGCGCCCCCTCGTCGGGCTACCTGGTTGATCCTGCCTCAAAGATTAAGCCATGCACGTTTAAATACACACAGCCGGTACAGTGAAATTGCTCATTTAATCAGTTATAGACTGGGTCCTTTGATCGCTCCATCTGTTACTTTGATAACTGTCGGAATTAGAGAGCTGATACATGCCGACGAGCGCTGACTCCCCGGGATGCGTGCACTTATCAAAAATTAGGTATTGTTTCCTCTTCACTAAACGTGACACTAAAAGAAAACTCTTTTAAGACAATAATGAGGTGGTACCTTACACCAGCAAAACGCCATCTTCTGAACAAAACACACCCTGACACATGTTTTAGGGGCTGCACAGACACTGGTACACTGATTCACATGCTGTGGGAGTGTCCGAAAATAAGACCCATATGGACAGCAATACGACCTATTAGAAATACTTTTGGGGACAACAATAACACAAAAGCCTGAGGAAGCTTTGCTAGGCCTTCCAATTACGGGGCTATTCAAATCAGAACAATGTTTAACACAGATATTTTTGGCCACGCAATGCTAAACACTGGAAACTTACCTCCCCTACTCACACTGAAGTACTTCACAAAATCAGGTTCATTCGGGCTATGAGCTCACTTTCAGCTGAAATTGATGAAAGATACCGTCGATGGGCCTCCTGCTGGGACTTATGGACTCTACGAGGTCCACAATAAGGTTTGTGTGAACTACTTTTATGGGTTGACCTGATGTTTGATCTATGGTTTCACCTTACTGTACCTCCTGGACACATGTCTGCTTTGAAGAATGTATATATGTTCAAGACCTTGTGTGACTTAATATATATCTTTTACATGGTCATGCGTTATTCTTTGAAAGAAACGTTTTGATATATCTTGTTGATACTTGAGAGATTTGTTATATGATTTGCTGAACTTACGATGTTATATTTGTTTATTCTTTCAATAAAAAAGTTAATTTTAAAAAATAAAAAAATTAGGTATTGTTGACTCCGGCAATCGACAGAGCGCAGCTAGTGAGGAAACGTTAGCACCGTGCAAACATGGCCACCGCGATGTATCTGGAGCATTATCTGGACAGTATAGAAAACCTGCCGTGTGAGCTTCAAAGAAACTTTCAGCTTATCAGTGACTTGGATCAAAGAACAGAAGATAAAAAGAAAGAAATAGATACGTTAGCTGCTGAGTACATTGCCACTGTACGTGACCTCTCACCTGAGCAGAGAGTGCAGCACCTTCAGCGAATACAGAATGCCTACAGCAAGTGCAAAGAATACAGTGATGATAAGGTGCAGCTGGCCATGCAGACCTCTGAGATGGTGGATAAGCACATCCGGAGGCTGGATGCAGATCTTGCTCGTTTTGAAGCTGACCTGCAGGATAAGCTTGAGGGAACAGAGTTTGACAGCCCAACAGGACGTGGAATAAAAAATAATCGTGGTCAGAAAGATAAGTGAGGATCTCGGGGCCGCAGGGTATCTGAAGAAGACACTGTGAAGAAAAAGAAACTAAAAGGAGGGCCGGTCTTTTCAGAGGCAGTACTGTCTGTCCATCCGTCAGACGTCCTGGATATGCCAGTGGATCCTAATGAGCCTACATACTGCCTGTGTCACCAAGTGTCCTATGGAGAAATGATTGGCTGTGACAACCCAGATTGCCCAATTGAATGGTTTCATTTTGCTTGTGTGGATCTCACCACAAAACCTAAAGGGAAATGGTTTTGTCCTCGCTGTACCCAGGAGCGGAAGAAATGATTGCTCTCTGTATAACTGTGGTGTCTTTACTACTTCCATGTGCATCAATTCTGTTTGTATCTTCCCTGTTATGTCCCCCCCACTGGAAGGTTTTCATATTGGAGCACAAAGACAGCTGATTGTGCAGATCATCCAGTGCTGGTAGTAGAAACATCACTTCTAGTGGAGGACGGGTATTGCACTTTAGGAATGGTACTACAGTTCTTCAATCGCCTCACTCAATGTATTTCCTCCAATTCCCTACTTGACCCCTTCCAATCTGGTTTCCGGGCCCAACACTCTACAGAAACAGCCCTTACAAAAGTCACTAATGACTTGCTAACTGCCAAATCAAAGGGTCACTACTCTATTCTAATTC
>CM050164.1:42017859-42182859 GCA_027410445.1 Discoglossus pictus
AGAAATTTCGGCCGGGTACCTTCCACTGCGGTATCCCAATCGCTAAAAACTTTTTGAACGCCTCAGACTCCACCAGCTTGTATGGTAAAAGCTGGCAGGCCAAGAGTTCAAACAAGCCAGCTGTCAGACGCCGGGCAAGGGTGTGACTTTGTGGCATTGGCTTCTTACGCTCAAACATGCCCTTGACAGACACCTGACTGTGGAGAGATGAGCAGGAATAGCAAGAGGCGAGAGACGGAGTGGTGGATAGTTGAGAGGGGGCAAGGAGGACAGCAGTGGTTGATGTGGATGAAGATGCTGGACCAGGAGGAGGATGGCGGCTTTGAGTTTGTGTGCTGCTTGTACTCATGTGTTGCTCCCATTGGCGTCTGTGATGTGACATCATGTGCCTTCGCAAAGCAGTTGTACCTAGGTGGGTGTTGGTCTTCCTGCGACTCAGTTTCTTTTGGCACAGGTTGCAAATGGCATCGCTGTTGTCAGAGGCAGACACACAAAACAAATGCCACACTGCTGAGCTCGGCGGTGACGGCATTCTGGTGCTGGCAACAGCATGCATTGATTGGCGTGCTGTCTGGCCTACCCCAGGTGCTGATGCATGCTGTCTGACTGTGCCACTAGCTCGTTGCGATGACCTCCCTCTGCTTCCAACTCGTCTCCTCCTCCTCTCTGTCTCCCCATCTGAACTTTCCCCCTGTTCTTCTTCTCTTCTAGCGGGCACCCACGTGACATCCACGGACGCATCGTCATCATCATCACCCGCCTCACTTGTATATGACAACTGAACAAAGGAAGCAGCAGCGGGTACATCATCATCATCACATCGTACGTACATGTGTGTAATGCTGCCTGACTGAGACATATCCCTGTTATCTACATTCTCTGGCAATAATGGTTGCGCATCACTCATTTCTTCAAACTGATGTGTAAATAACTCTTCTGACTGATCAATTGAATTGGCTGTGGTACTAGTGTTGGTGGTGGCGGCAGGCGGGTGAGTGGTAACTTGAGAGGTGCCCGAAGCTAAGCTGGAGGAGGATGGTGGGTCAATGTTCCAAGCGGAAGCTGTAGAAGATTGGGTGTCCTGTGTTAGCCAGTCAACTACTTCCTCTGAACTTTTCAAGTTCAGGGTAACTGGCCTCTGAACACTGGGCATTTTTGTAGGGCCAAAGGGAATCACAGCACCACGACCACGACGGCCTTTGCGGGGTGTCCTGCCTCTGCCTGTCATTTTTTTTTCAATGTGGACTGTTGGTTCCCCAAATAGATTGGATTGGTTGAACTTGGCACAGTACTTGTAAGCCTGACACACACACTATGGGTAGCGGTCAAGCAAATACCTTTGATTGACGGTCAGGCAAATGCACTTAGATTTAAGAAAATAAAATTATTTGTTTTTTAAATGTGGACTGTTGGTACCCCAACTAGATTGGATTGGTTGAACTTGGCACAGTACTTGTAAGCAAGACACACACGATGGGTAGCGGTCAAGCAAATGAACTTTGATTGACGGTCAGTCAAATGCACTTAGATTTAAGAAAATAAAAGTTTGGTTTTTTTAAATGTGGACTGTTGGTACCCCAACTAGATTGGATTGGTTGAACTTGGCACAGTACTTGTAAGCAAGACACACACTATGGGTAGCGGTCAAGCAAATGAACTTTGATTGACGGTCAGGCAAATGCACTTAGATTTAAGAAAATAAAAGTTTGTGTTTTTTAAATGTGGACTGTTGGTACCCCAAATAGATTGGATTGGTTGAACTTGGCACAGTACTTGTAAGCAAGACACACACTATGGGTAGCGGTCAAGCAAATGAACTTTGATTGACGGTCAGGCAAATGCACTTAGATTTAAGAAAATAAAAGTTTGGGTTTTTTAAATGTGGACAACTAGTAAACAATATTATATTGTATGCGTTGTGCACACACAGTATAAGCTGTGAGCCTGACACACACACTTGCAAGCAGGGGCTAGCAGGGAGACAGGCAAATGAAATTAGATTATACAGAAAAAAAACAAAGAAAAAAAAATGATGTTATAGCCCTAAAAAGGGCTTTTTGGGGTGCTGTGTTTACAGCAGAGATCTGATGAGTCCTTCAGCACTGCACTGGACACTGAATAAACTTGCCTAGCTATTGATTTCCCTATTCAATCAGCATCACCTACACTCTCCCTCCTCTCTGTAAGGCTGCAAGTTAGTTATGATTCCAAAATGGCTGCTGTCCATGAGGTAGATGGCTCTGGAAGGGAGTGTATGCTGCTGATTGGCTGGAATGTGTCTGCTGACTGTGACATGCAGGGTCAAAGTTTGCTCAATGATAAAGTATTGGGGGCGGGTCGAATCTTGCATATGTTCGCTGTTCGCCGCGAACGCGAACATGCTATGTTCGCCGGGAACATTCTGCCGGCGAACTATTAACGACATCTCTACTGATCGCATATCAGACCCCCAAACCTAATTGATTGACATGTAACCTCCATGTTTTACTACCTAATAATGACAGCCTAATTTTCTATTGATTCAAAATGGGCGGTTATGGGCTTGCTGAATTGATAATGTTCCCACCCTGAAGTGCTCCGAACTAGTGCATGGTTTACGGTTTTGGCTTGGGGGCTTGAGCAACTGAATAGCAATCGGAGACCAACGGAAGCCCACAACAGACATTCAGCTGTCTGCGATCGAGTTGCGGGCTTCCAATTGAATGTGGCTCATATTCTAGGACTTAAGCAATTCCCAGTTGGTATGTGCACATAAGGGGTTTATACACAATCACCTATTAAATATAATGATTAGACACAGACCACTTCTTGGGAGGAAAACTGGCCTATTGGTAAACACAAACTACGTAATAACCATAACAATAAATAAATAAACATAACCACGTGAGGGGAGGAGCCTAGCCAGAGACAGTACGCCCTACTTCCTGAACCCTCGTCAGGGCCTACCGTGTTGGAACATCGGTACCACTGTAGGGTAGGATCTTACCCATTTTACCACTGTCCCAGCGATTCCCCTCACCACCTGCCGCTGTGACAACAACATAAACCTAATTTGCTAACATGTAATATACACTTAAATAATATAACCAACAACAAGTGCTTAAGACAATAAACTAGATAATACCTCCAACTTGCCATTATTCATCCTTAGTTGTTTTTAATAAATTAAAACATATACATAACTTTAAACAACAATATTTTAGGGAGGGGTATCTTCATACATGGCTAGCTGGGGACATAATGGCAGAAATGGTGTCAAAAGAGCCTATAAATGGCTCCACCTCCCCCAGCTAGCCACCTCCAATCCATAGCAGGTCCTGCCAGGTCAAGTGGCCCTCCTTCCAACCCCAGGAGGCCTGGGGTGGCCTAAGGGCCCTTCATTCTGATTAGCTCATTGGAAAGTCTCATGCTGATAAGTGTCTTCACGTATAAAGATTCACATTTCATGTGCAATCCAACTGACTTCACATGAAGCGTATAGTTTAGTCAATTAACATGCATTTTTACCCTTCATTAAGATCACTAGTTAGTCCTAATTTTCCTCTACCACCTTTGGAACCAGATGTACAAGTATCCTTAATCCATTTAACTTTACTTTGTTTTTGCTTATATCGTGTTAACTGTGTTAAACCTCTACTCTAGTCCATCAAGGGTACTTTTTTATTATAGCACTCTACTACTTTAAACTTCCTTTCAATGTGTTCTCTGCCTATATATGCTGAAGTAAGTTTGGGTTATTTTAATTCACCCATAAATATTGTAGTTGAAAACATAAAAATTGAGTTATGTACTTAATACTAAAAAAGTGAATTATTTAGCATAAAATATATGTAGAACCTCTTTTTTATGTATGTATTATGGCAGATTATTTACACTTTTGTGAGCTTTAATTAAAAAAAGAAGTTTTACATGTTAAGTCAGATAATTTACTTTTTTAATAGATAACCTTTGATTAATCTCATACATTAAAACTATGATCTATTCATCTTAACAATAATTTTGTGTGTACTGTCAGAGATTGTAGACATGTTTTTGCATTTTTTTATGTTTTGTAAGTACAATCTTTCATATGTGTATTAAATAATCCAAACTTATGGCACCATATATTTTTGCAGTTTTTTTTTTTGTACTCTTCATAACATAATGTGTTGAGAAACAGCAGAGAGCAGAGATAACACAAGGAAGAGAGAGAGAGAGAGAGTGAAATTTACAGTAGAGAGAGAAAGGAAGACATTCAGAGAGAAAAATAAAAGTAGCACTTTACAGAAAGGATAATATATAAGTGGAATAGTCTTCCAGTGAAAGTGATAGAGTCAATCACAATTAAGTGAAGCATACCTGGGATAAGCATAAGTTCACCTTAAGGCTTTATAAGCCAGATTTTTTAGTTGATAGAATGGACAAGCTAGATAGGCCTATTAGTTATTACATGTCTTCAAATTGTTGTTTGTATATTTAAATGAGAAGGCAAAAGCAAAGGAGATATAAATAGACAGACTAGTGGGAGAGAGAGAGAAGGGAGAGGAAAACACAGAAATGTAGTTGTGCTGTAGTCATGCATGGTTTGAAATCTACTGTTCATGTTTTGATAATGTATAGGACCACTGTGATATCACTGCATAACACAGGCTTCCCCCTCTTTACTATCATATGACAGCATAACACAAGCTTCCCCCTCCTAAATAAAAAATGCAGTTTACTAATTTATCTGCAAGCTGAAAATTGGTGTATTCATGTGAAATAGATTCCATGCTTAGAATTCCTTATTGTGAACTCTAAAATGTGTGCAACAAACTGCTTAACTTAAGCAACCCTTTATACCATATAGTAAATACAGATATACAGCCTCATTAAATTAGCCCTCATAAATCCCTCGGTCCTCGCAAAGTTTTTTGCTGTTTGCGAGGACCGAGTCCACAATATGTCCCTCGCAGGCTCCTTTGCGAGATGAGACCCAAAAACGGACGAGAATAGTAACACGCAGCCATAAATCTATGTGGTGAACCTCGCACTTTGGAAGAATCCCTGTCCGATGCTCCCCCCTGCTCCCTAAACACATCCACATGTTGTAAGGGTCCCTATAGAGACCCCTGCAGCCTTCCCACATTAACCCCCTGTAGCGGGGCCCCCGATCGGCATCGATCAGGACCCCACTGCATTTAAATATTTAACATTTCCTGTCCTTAAAGGTCCCGCGACACGCTATTACCCATCCGGCAGCGGGGGTACTGCAAGTACCCCCGCGGAACCTAACATTAACCCCCTCAATGCTGGAGGTCCCCATCGGGACCCCCAAAGTCCCCCCAATATTAATCCGTTGCTGCAGGGGTCCATAGGGGTCCATACACTACTGATCCTCCTCTATCAGATGCACTCATTATCTGAGAAACTTAGATATACCTTTAAGCTATGCCTTCTCTACAGTAATGTTAAGGTACTGTATATATTGGTAATATACGGTATGCTACACGGGATGCATACACTTGTTCCAGAGGCATCCACCTGATATAATTTTGGGAGAATATGTTATTGAGTTATGGGCACAATGATACATAATACTATATCTATTACATTTTTAAACATTTTAAAAACATTGGGTATTGCTAAATTTTTTGTAATGATACAATCCGGTGACAGAATATTATCCAAGTTTCAACCAAAAACAGTAACATTTTAATAGGGCATCATTAAGTGAGAAACTGGTTGTAACATAAGCATTGATTATGTTTTGATTGGCATACATTTAGACTTGGAAACTTTTTTTTTATTTGAAGTGAGATGAAAAGAAGCTTGCATCCACAGTTTTCAGTAACATGTTTGCAAAAAGCCTCAGGATATGCAGCACATTAGAATGTTGATGAGAATATCAGATTTTCTTTTTGGATGATTGTCATTTGATGTTGGGTAGATTTGCTATATACAGTAATTCTACCTATCTTTAAGTGTTATATTTGCTAGTTATTATGTTATGTTTTCACTCGGCTATTCATTTTAATTTATGAAGTTACTGGCCTGAAGTTCTCAAGATATTTTGTCAAGGTCAAAAGAAACATCTTTAGAATATCAGCTTGCAAAATATATGGTGCTTACAAAGCCAGATCAAAAATATATTTGAACAAAAAACTTCCAATTTCTTCGTATTCAGACTTAAAGGTTCTATAAAACTTGAGTAACTTTAGCAATTATTTTATTTTTTGATTTAGATTGAAGAACCCAAATTTTTTTTTTTTTTATATGAGTCGTTGGTTAGGTCAGAGTTTAGGTCATGTGATATCCAAAGATTCATCAACTTTGAGTAGATACAAATCTTTGATTTGATATCAATTTCTGTTATAAATACTGATTTTTTTATATAACTTTTTAATTAAAAACATGAATTCCGTATGCATCTATTACCAAAGTGGAAAATCTATTTAATTATTTGATATGATAAACCTGAAAGATGTTGACAATTACAGATACATAGTAAATTAAAATTATTCACTGTACCCGAGTGGCTTGAATTGAATCCCTTTTTTCATGAAATTTTTTCATGAAATTACGTATTTGTAGAGTGATAAGATACCAGCATCCTCTGGATCTGTGTCCATGTTTCAGACACTTTGATGTGTTGTATATACTTTTCCACATTTTGCAAAAATGTCACCAGTGCCACAACAATATCAAACTAGAACAAATCAGAGAAAATAATAGGCCTAACATCCACTGAAGCAGTGCCTTAAACGATAACAGTTTCCTGACTAACCAGCCTCATCCAGCTACACCTGGGTGGAGAAAAATAAACAGTAAGATAATTTGCTAATTCAATTTCCTGTATAGTCTTTAGGTTCCCAGATCTCCACTCTACTCCAAGCAGTTATAAGCTGCAGGTTGTTGTCTTAATATGTGTCTGTCGCCAGGTCAGACAAAACTGGAAAAAATCAGTCAATCAGCAGACCTTCCCATACTACAGGAGCAATCTTAATCAGGGCTGCCCCGGTGCAACTAATTAGATGACCAGGGAAGTTAATCCCTCCAGTCCTAGTCAAGGAAGAAAGCTTTGCAGAGTCTGTGGCTCAGATAAACCCCTTGCGCAACCAACACCATGAGACAGTGCAATGTTGAGTGTAGGTGATGCTCACTCTATGGAGAACCATGAAGTTGAAAGGTTGTAGGGGCATGAACCTTCTTATAACTCTGCTATTCTGCTCCTTGTTCTGCTGCTTCCGCTTCATTGGAGAATGAACCTATACCAGAGTGAATTTTCTTCATAGCAGGTAATATCTGAAAGTTTATGTTGCCATTTTATGGCCAGGTATTTTTTCTCCACCACAGAGTAGTTTTGCTCCTGAGGCAGTATCTTTCTTCTAAGAAACAGCATAGGATGCTCTTCATTTCCCACCATCTGTTAGAAGTCCGCACCCAAGCCCACACGAGATCCATCAGTTTGCTAAATTAACTCTTTCTCAAAATTTGGGGCTAATAAAACTGGATCCTGGCAAAACACAGACTTTAACTCTTTGAAAGTGTCTGAAAATATACCTTTGTTAGATCTATTGTTGTTAAGAATCTTGCCTTTTCAAATCTATCTATCAGTTCAATTACTCTGGAAATGGAACAAGCATCAAATTCTGATGAATTCAGTGAATTCAGTTTGTGAAAGTCGCTGTGGAATCTAACAGTTCCGTCAGTTTTTGGAATCATCACAATAGAGCTGCACCACTCACTTTGTGATTCTTCTATGATCCCCAGTTCGAGCAAATGTTTTTTAACTTTCTCATTTATCTCTGCTCTTTTGCCTCAGGTTTGTAATAGGGCTTAATTTCTATCCTTATCCCTGGCTTAGTGGTAATGTCATGGTAAATGGAAGTCGTGAAACCTAGCTGTGTTGAGAAAACATACTTATTTTGTTCCCACATCTTATTGGTTTTTGAGTCTTGTTCAGTGGTCAGTTCCTAAGATGCATGAACTTTCACTTGTGCTGACTCTCAAAGGATTATGTACAGCAAACTGTTTTGCTGATATCTTCTGACCATTCAGCCAAATATGTAACATCCACATCTACTGCCTGCTTACTTCAGGGTTTTAGCAAGTTTATGTGGTACATCTGCATTGGTTCCTCTGCTCAGGTTACCTTGTCTTCTGTGGCCTTAATAATCTCATTGATGCTTTGCAATCTAGCCAGAAGTTTTCTTTCAGCTGTAAGTACTAGCAGTAGCACTTTGTCTACAAGCTGAAGCTTCCTTATTTGTGCACTTTGATTATAAGTTTGCTTGTGTCTCTAGGATTTTTCCATATGGTCTCATATCAGAGGGGCATCTTGGAAAATTCTTTCCATCATATTTTCACATATTCCACAATATTTTTACCAGGAACATGTTACTCTTCCCACCCTTCTTGCAGTATGTCTCTTGGATGACAACCATATAGAAGTTGAAAAGAGGTAACCCCGGTGTCAAAAAAAGTAACCACATTAAGACTTGTAATGACATATTTGAAGTGAGATGAAAAGAAGCTTGCATCTAAAGTTTTCAGCAACATGTTTGCAAAAAGCTTCAATAGGTCGCAGTTCTCCCTGTCTAGTGCCACAACATTTCTAAGCATGTTTTTCATGGTCCTATTAAATTGTTCCACTCGTCCATCCGTCTGTTGGCGGTAGACAGGGGTATTCAGAAATTCAATCTGTAGATGCTTGCACGTCTTTCATTAACTCTGATACAAATAGTGTTGCTTTGTCTATCAGGATTTCATTTGGTATTCCCACCCTTCAATAAAGTTTTATGAGTGCTTTGGCCACATTTTGTGAAGTTGCTGTGATATAGCTTCTGGATATCATGTGGCATAGGTCAGTATCTCTTTTATAAACTAGTGTCCTCTGAATTATTTTTCTAAAGGTCCAATACATTTGTAATGGTGACCCTTTCTCCACTGGACTCTGAGTTCCCAAGCAATCAACCACTACTTCGGATCAAGTACACTTTTTCTCACTGCATTTCTTTTCAAACTGTAATTTTGAACTGGTGAATACTCCAATACAATTCACCATTTCCTATATAATCACCTCTATAAACCCTCTCTTCTCACGAACAATAAATTCACATCACAATTCAGATAAACTAAATGGAAACAGCTCTAACAATATTTATAGGGGTTAGATGCAGAGGGCAGTATATACAACACAACAATGACAGGGAGTGGAAGACAGACTCAGGACATTGACTCCACATGGGATCCACATGTTCTAGCATCCTGGCATCCTGTCTTGCACCTGTGAACAATACGCCAACCTGCAAATACACATAATGCTGTCTCCATGTCTGTCAAACAATGGGACAAAACAGATTACAATACAATGGAGGTGTTTACGGACATAGTTCAGTGGCTGGGGCCAAGCAATATGTCCTTTATGGTGGCTCAATGGGCTAAGATCCAGGAACTGTAAAAGAGGTTTATTAGTTAAGAAATCTTACCCATCCTCTTCCTATAAAGAACTTAAAAAAAAAAAAGTAATACAGAGATGGCATTTGGCACCCTCTTCTATGAATAAACTTGACTGTGGTTTGAAGGGTTCCCACTTACATATGTGGTGGAGCTGTGATAAGTTACAAGCTTTTTGGGATCAATGTATTTTTCAGATTTCTTGCATGATGAGCATTACATTTTTTCCTAGACCTGAGATTATATTTTTCCATATGTTCCCAGCTACAATTCCAATTTTGAGCAAATATCTAATAACGCAATTCTTCTAATAGCAAAATGGCATATTATTTAATCATAGAAATCTGATTACCTCCTGAAATGTGAAGACTTAAAGAGAATGATGTTTAGAGATAGAGAGTTAGAGAAGGGTTTGTTGTATATAAAATGTAATATGCTCATATATTTTGAATAAATGACAATCTTGGGATAAATATATGTCATAAATGATATAATAATGTATAAATTGTTAAAATATACTGAAAATAACTTGAACATGGACCTGACATACTTTTGTTTTTTGTAAACTTTTGAAGTAATTTGTATGTGCTGATGTATGCACGCTTTGTTGTTTATGCTGTTTAAAATAAAAATTAAATAAATATAAATAAATAAATAAAAATTTTTTATAAGGAAAGACTTTATGACCGGAATATGTATAGACTAGAGGACAGAAGAAAGAGGAGTGAAATGATAGAAAACTTCAAATATATCAAATAATTTAATACAATTCAAGTTGGAAGTGTTTTTGAGGAATGAAAGAACAAGAGGTCATGAGTTTAAGTTGGAAACGGGAAGATGTATGGGTAATGTGAGAAAGTACAACATTACAGAAAGAGTAGTATATAAGTTGAACAGGATTGCAGTTGAAGTGGTCGATTCAAATACTGTTAAGGAATTTAAGTATGTCTGAGATAAACACATGGCTATCTTCAGGTTTATTGAAGCCTAGCTATTTAGAAGCCTAAAATGGGCAGACAGATAGGCGTTTTGGTTTTCTGCCACTCAATCTATGCCAAATTAAAATATAGAGCAGTTCTAGTACGGTTTTACAAAAGGGACCATAGAACAATTTGCCCTTTCATTATTAAATTTTATTAAAAATACAGATGAGAGAATGCACAACTTGAAAAATGGCCAGCATCCAACATCCATTACATTAAGAATTTGTAGTCTGAGATGAACCTCCAGTTATTCATTTGCATAATTTCTACAATTCTGTGCCAGGTCTCGTGTTGGTTATTACGTGTAATGGGCTGTATAAACTGAAGAACAAAATGAATATTTCAGGGGGGAAAATACTTTATCTGTCAAAATGTATAAAATTATTCCCTCAACTGAACTCACTCCTGAGCCCATAGTTTACATATGCTTTTTTTTTAGGTGCCTTTTGAGGCATACCTGCTCATTTGCTGTCAAAGATCATTGAGATGTGGAATACAGATGTTTTACTTTGGTTTCCAGAAGGAAATGCACTAATTTACATACTTCATGGCCTTGATATCCTTATACTTACAGCTTGGGGGACAGGAGGGAGAGCTGTAACATAACATTTTCTTTCATATATATTAAGGAATACACAAAGTGCTGAAGTTATGTTTGTGAGAGGGGGTATTTACATTTCTATAGAGCTGTGTTTGCCCCTTTTGATGTGCTCAGCCTGTTTCTTGGCCTCCGAGGGAGAAGGAGCTGACAATTTCATTCGGAAATACAGTACCCCTGAGCTCTCCTCTTTCACTCTTCCACATGGGCGTAGGGTCCCCAAACAATCTGCGTGGGCATAATTCAACAGGGGCAGGGGTGGATCTACCGCCGATGCAACCGATCCAATGCACTGGGGCCCTGCTCTGGGGGGTGGGGGGGCTAATTTCTTTGTTTAAATTCTCAATGGCCCTGGCCCCCCAATATGATTAAAAAATATCACACTTTCATCCCCCTGCTCTAAGAAAGTTATGTAATAAAGACAACATGAATTCCTCTATAATCTTCAAAAGTTTATATTTTTGCATAAAAACATTTTTATAGCTTAATTCACAAAAGTGTTTCTAGAACTACAGTGATCGTTTAATACATAGTTCAAATGTATCTCTTTTGTCCCAGTGTGTTGGTTAGTGAGTCTTATATATTGTCTCTCTCTCTCTCTCTGTAGGATTCCCAGCTTGTGTATAATCCAACTTTACATTACTGGCTTTACATTAAAGCTGTGTAATACAGCAGGCATAAGCTTAAAGAAAGCTATGTTTAAATGGGCTATGGATTGAAGAGTGAGGCATTTGTGGGCACATTTGCTTGTCCCTGCTCAGCTTCCCAAAATACAGTGTAATAACTGTTTTTCTTGGAATTCTGTAAAGTATCTCTCAAAAGTGAGTACACTCCTCACATTTTTGTAAATATTTTATTCTATCTTTTCATTTGACAACACTAAAGAAATGACACTCTGCTACAATGTAAAGTAGTAAGTGTACAGCCTGTAAAACGGTGTAAATTTGCTGTCCCCTCAAAATAACTCAACACACATTCATTAATATCTAAGCCGTTGGCAACAAAAGTGAGTACACCCCTAAGTGGAAATGTCCAAATTGGGCCCAAAATGTCAATATTTTGTGTGGCCACCATTCTTTTCCAGCACTGCCTTAACCATCATGGGCATGGAGTTCACCAGAGCATCACATGTTGCCACTGGAGTCCTCTTCCACTCCTCCATGATACCCTCATGGAGCTGGTGAATGTTAGAGACTTACACTCTTCCACCTTTCGTTTGAGGATGCCCCACAGATGCTCAATAGGGTTTAGGTCTGGAGACATGTTTTAGCCAATCCATCACCTTTACCTTCAGCTTTTTAAGCAAGGCAGTGGTCGTCTTGGAGGTGTGTTTGGGGTCATTATCATGTTGGAATACTGCCCTGTGGCCCAGTCTCTGAAGGAAGGGGATCATGCTCAGATTTAGTATGTCACAGTACATGTTGACATTCATGGTTCCCTCAATGAACTGTAGTTTCCCAGTGCCGGCAGCACTCGTGCAGGCCCAGACCATGACACTCTCACCACCAAAAGCATTCATCTATACTGAGGAAAGGTAGTTGAAATAATCCCTAAATGATATCCTAATGGTAAATGCATATAGGGGGAAGCAACACAACATATTATAGAAAACTTATATACGCATATAGATATATAGTTAGTATTCAAATTTGAATAAATGCTTACTAAAAAATATATTTATGGAATATTGTTTCTGCTCAGTCTATTAAATGTACTGTAAGTGTTGCAAGAAGTTTAATACCACTAAGATAGTAGGCAATAATATTTCCAGCCATTGGGAGATATTGAGTTTTTGGTGGTTACAGTTATGATATATATTAGTTATTTTTGGTTATCTGCTTAATGATTTGGTATTCTGTGGGTTAAGGATTCCAGACGATACAATGAGTATGCATTATAGAGGGAACAAGTTCTCACGATCAGGGGTTTAGTATGTTTATAAGGAAAATCATTGCCAAACGCAATGATGTTTTAGTGTCCAAGTTCGATTTGTGTATGAGCTTGGGTGTAAAGTAAGCATAATGGAAGTCCTTTAATGATATTTTACAATATGAGTTGGATACCAATGCCTTGCTTTGTGCCTGAAATGTTCTAGTTTCTTATAACGTAAATGTTATGCCAGTCTACTTATGTCCGAACTGTGAGAAATTATATCAATTATTTGCTTGCAGATTCTGTATATGTTGCAGAGTAAGTGAAGAGGCATTGCAGTGTTTGCAGTAAGTCAGTTAATGGCTTTATCAAGTCTGTACGCTATAACTGTAGGAAATCATTATTATTATGTTTTAGTTTTATAGCAGAATCTGTAGTTCTAGCAGTATGATAAACAAAGAATATACTGTACATTTAGATACATTAGAAGGCAGATAAAACAAGACAACATTTGTACATGCACAGTGTTAAATGGGGAGGTGAAGGGCCCTGCTCCTGGGAGAGCTTACAATCTAAGATGTCATAAAAACATGAGGTAAAGGGACTGCAATATGGATTAATGACCTTGTATAAAGTTGTGGATAAGCTTCTCTGAACAGGTGGGGTTTCAAAGAATGTTTGAATATGTGAAAATTAGGGGATAGTGGTTTGTGAAATGTAGGTACTGTATTTCTGTATATTAGAGACTGTTCGACTATCATCTATATTACTGGTGTGAAGTGATGTTTTGATGTACTTGGCCAGGAATGCAATTCTCAGATGTTACTCTACCCCCTCCGTAGTCCCTCATGCATGATCAATGTACAGCCAAAAAAAACTGAAGTGACTGAACAGGATGAATTCTTCCTGGCCATTATCTAGAGTTAATGTGAGTAAAAAGCCTATTAATGGGGTGAGAAGGTCACAGTAAGAAAGCAGACCCCTCATACAGAGAGGGCAATTATAAAGGGAGGCCATGTGGATGGATTCTTTTGTACTGTTTTCAAATAACTGTGGAGGGGGAATAAAGGCATTCTGACATACTAAGCAAAGGTGTGAATGCAAAGTCACAACTTGGAGATTGTTCCTGTAAGCTAAAGCAGGAGAGTTAGGGGTGTATGTGGACCCCTCATCTCATGGTTGTCACAGACGTTTTAACACATGTCTTAGTGAATATGGCTAGGACTCCCTCACCTTGAAAATCAGAATGTAGTAAAACCCCTCATCCTTTGGTGAATCTGGCAAAACATTGGACAGCTTAATTAATACAAGAATTTGGAGAGGATCTCCACGATGAGACCTGATGCATTAAGCTGTGTTTCAGAAGATTTCAATTTATTTTTTTATATAAATATTTTTTATTGTTTATACAATATTAAAAAAAACAACAACAAATAAAAAAAACATTAATTAAGAGATACAAAACTTACAATCTTAAACATTCATACATTGTTGACAACCAATATTGACCTCACCACTGCAATCCTATGAATCTCTGAACAAATGGAAGAAAAAAGAAGCACAACTCATACCCCTGTTTGAAATTGATAGAATAGGTTGCCGTGGCAGGTGTGGACATGTTATCAAGCTTTGTTTTCATCCTATTTTTTCAATTTTCTTTCTATTTTTCCTTTTTTACTATTATATAGCTTAAGGCCTTTTTCCAACTAATGTCACGGTCAACTATACTCTCAATGTCAGACCATTTTGGGACTTCCCTGGATTTCCAAAGTTTAACTATACACCACTTACACACCAGTAAAATATGGGAAATGAAGCAAACTTTGGTTCTCAAGATGTGAAATAACCAGATATGTGACTGAGATCCCCAACATTATTCTTAATTTGTTACAGTGGGGGGGAAAGTATTTGATCCCCTGCTGATTTTGAACGTTTGTCCTCTGACAAAGAAATGATCAGTCTATAATTTTAATGGTAGCTGTATTTTAACAGTGAGAGACAGAATAAAAAAACAAACCCCAAGAAAAACGCATGTAAGAAAAGTTATAATTTGATTTGCAGGTCAGTGGGGGAAATAAATATTAGATCCCCTATTAATCAGTAAGATTCTTGTCTCCCAGGTGTCTTTTATACTCTCTTAAAGGGAGTGCTCCTAATCTCTGTATAAAAGACACCTGTCCACAGAAGCAATCAATCAATCAGATTCCAAACTCCACACCATGGCCAAAACCAAAGAGCTGTCCAAGGATGTCAGGGACAAGATTGTAGACCTACACAAGGCTGAAATGGGCTACAAGACCATCGGCAAGCAGCTTGGTGAGAAGGTGACAACAGTTGGTGCGTATTCGCAAATGGAAGAAACACAAAATAACTGCCAGTCTCCCTCGGTCTGATGCTCCATGCAAGATCTCACCTTGTGGAGTTTCAATGATTATGAGAACAGTGAGGAATTAGCCCAGAACTACACAGGAAGATCTTATTAATGATCTCAAGGCAGCTGGGACCAAAATCACCAATAAAACAATTGGTAACACACTACGTTGTGAAGGACTGAAATCCTACAGCACCCGCAAGGTCCCCCTGCTCAAGAAAGCACATGTACAGGCCAGCCTGAAGTTTGCCAATGAACATCTGAATAATTCAGAGGAGAACTGGGTGAAAGTGTTGTGATCAGATGAGACCAAAATCGAGCTCTTTGGCATCAACTCAACTAGCCGTATTTGGAGGAGGACGAATTCTGCTGATAACCCCAAGAACACCATCCCCACCGTCAAACATGGAGGTGGAAACATTATGCTTTGGGGGTGTTTTTCTGCTTTGGTTACAGGACATGTACCATCAAATCTTGGGTGAGAACCTCCGTTCCTCAGCCAGGGCATTGAAAATGGGTCATGGATGGGTTTTCCAGCATGAAAATGACCCAAAACACACAGCCAATGCAACAAAGGAGTGGCTCAAATCTGTGGCGGGAGCTGAAGGTTCGTGTTGCCAAACATCAGCCTCAAAACCTTACTGACTTGGAGAGGATCTACTAAGAGGAGTGGGACAAAATCCCTCCTGAGGTGTGTGCAAACCTGTTGGCCAACTACAAGAAATGTCTGGCTTCTGTGATTGCCAACAAGGGTTTTGCCACCAAGTACTAAGTCGAAGGGGTCAAATACTTATTTCCCTCATGGCAAATAGAGATGTCGCAAACAGTTCGCCCGCAAACTATTTGCAGCGATTTTGGCATGTTCGCGTTCGCAGCGGACGGCGAACACATGCGATTTTCGGTTCGCCCCTATACTTTATCATTGAGGAAACTTTGACCCTGCACCTCACATTCAGCAGACACATTCCAGCCAATCAGCAGCATACACTCCCTTCCAGAGCCTTCCATCTGAAAGACAGGCTAATATTCTGCTCTGTTTCACCAGTCATAGTTGGTGTACCATACATTGAAAAAAAACAACCCTTTTTTCCTTTAATCTAATTTCAGTTGCCTGCCTGTGTCAGGCTCACAGCTTATATTGTGCTCAGTGACATAAAACAACACTTTTTTGACTGTAATAGATTGAATAGCAGTTGCCTGTCTACAGGCGTGTGTGTGAAGCCTATTGCATCTACTCTGCCAACTTTTGCCAGTGCACAGTGATACCTCATATCTGGTGTAACCGTAGTGTACAGTGACATAGAAAAACACTTTTTTGACTGTATTAGATTGAATAGCAATTGCCTGCCTACAGGCGTGTGTGTGAGGCCTACAGCGCCTACTCTGCCAACTTTTGCCAGTGCACAGTGACACTCATATCTGGTGGCACCTTAGATTGCACGCGCAGTGCCCAAAATTTGAAGTAGGAGGTCCGACCAAGCATCTTTTTCCATCTCCCTGTTCCAAAAATCAATGCCATATACATGTCCCCTAATAGTGGACGTAACAGGGATTAAACCGATAGGAATAGTACTACTTAACAGTACACACCTTATAATAACACAGACAGAAGCAACGCAGAGAGAGGAGTCTAAAGAAGAGGAGTCAGAGGAGGAAGGTGGCTTTGAGGAGGTGGAAGACCAAACACAGCAGGCGTCCCAGGGGGCTTGTTGTCACCTTTCGGGGACCCTTGGTGGCTGGGTGGAGGAAGAGACCTTCAATGACATCAGTGAGGACAAGGAACGGGACATGGCTAGCTTGGTATCCAACCTTGTGCAAATGGGGAGTTTGCGGTTGTGCAAAGGGACTGTTTGCGGTTGTTTGCGGTGCATTAAACGGGGAGATTGGTCTGTTACTGTGAAGCGGGTGTAACCCTTACACTACCTGATCGATACAACATCATACCTGATGTTTTAAAGCATGTTATTCCAAACAATTTAGGAATGTTAGGTGATTTATGCCCTTTATGGCTTAAAACCAGACTCTGCATCAACTATGTAATTTTCCGTGGGAGTTTTGTCATGGATCCCCCCCGGCATGCCACAGTCCAGGTGTTAGTCCCCTTGAAACAACTTTCCCATCACTATTGTGGCCAGAAAGAGTCCCTCTGGGTTTTGAAATTCACCTGCCCATTGAAGTCTATGGCGGTTTGCCGGGTTCGCCCGTTCGCGAACATCTGCTGGAAGTTCGCGTCCGCTGTTCACGAATCGAAAATTTGATGTTCGCGATATCACAACCTGCAAATCAATTTATAACTTTTTTGAAATGCGTTTTTTTTTTTTTTGTTATTCTGTTTTTCACTGTTAAAATACACCTACTATTAAAATTATAGACTGATCATTTTTTTGTCAGTGGAGAAACGTTCAAAATCAGCAGGGGATCAAATACTTTTTCCCCCACTGTATATTAACTCTTTTCATGTCCGTTGAAACCAAGCGCCACCTCTGTATTAGTTTGAAATATAACTCTCTATATGAAATGCATATTGTGATTTCTTCTATTAAATCGATTTTCTTTCGTCCAAATGCATTACATTTTTTGTTCTGTTTTCAAATTTTCTTCTCTATCTGTTAGTATTTTGTTACATTTAAAGATGATATGGGTATATTGACTCCTGACTACAAAGTGTTCTATCTGGGAATATCACAAGATCTAAATTCCGTTATAGTCATATACTCAACCAGTTAATATTAGAGATCTGATATTTTTGTAATAGTCTCGCATGAGATATACATACATTATTTTCAAACAGATTTCCCACTTTGGTGACTCCAATTGATTTCAACTTCTGAATGTCTATATTTTTAATATTGTAGTGTAGAAAACTTATCAGGGCAGCTGGTGAAGGGTATTTAGCTAAATCCCATTTATTCCTGTTTTTGTAACAAGATTTTAATAGAGAGTGTATACCCCCGAAAAGAGGCATAATATCTTTGAGATCTAGTATGGGAAGCCATAGAAGTAATTCCAAAACGAAATCTCCCATAAGATCCTCTTCTAGTTTGAACTATTTAGACTTTTACTTAAAAGGTGGTTTGTCATGATTGCGTTGTGTATATCTAACAAAGATGGTGTGGTTAATCCTCCTTTTTCAACTCCTATCTTAGTAATATTTAGGTTTAATCGTGATTTCTTGTTATTATTGATATATTTGTTCAAAAAACTTTGCATACTATTAAGCAGATATATAGGTGCCACTTGGGGAATACACCTCCAAATATACATTATTTTGGGGATGACCAACATTTTTATCAGAGCAGTCCTACCAGACCAAGACAGATGTTCCAATTTCTATTCTTGGACATTTTGTCTAATCTGTCTAAACTCTATGTGCATATTGTCTTTTAAGAAAGATTTAATTGATGTTGTAAAGTGTATCCCCAAGTGGCATATGCCATTGCTATTCCAATTAAACTTGAAATTATTTTGTAAGTAATTAATTTCTTTGCTTCTTAATCCAAGAATCAATGTGTCTGATTTTGTCTCATTGGTCTTAAGGAATGAGAAGCTACTGAATATTTCTAACTGAGCGAGAACAGCTGGCAAAGAAATAATAGGATCTGTTAAGGTTAATATCATATCGTCAGCGAACATCAGCATCTTATGTTGATTTTTCCCTATATTTAATCCGCCAATTAATTCTGATGTTCGGATTAGTTTGGCCACCGGTACCAGAGTTAGAATAAAAATTAACGGGGACAGGGGACAACCCTGTCTTGTCCCATTCAGTATAGTAATATTTTCAGTTTCAAAATCTATACCAGTCACCTTCGCTCGGAAGTTTTTGTATAATGCCATGGTTGATTTAGTGCCAAATTCTTCAAGCCCAAACGGCCTTAATAAATGACCAATTCACCCTTTTCGGCATCCAATGAAATGGTTAATAAAGGGATACCTCTATCGTTGGCGTACGATAATAGTTTAATCAATTTCCTTTTGTTCTCAGGGCCTTGCCTCTTGGGCATAAATCCAACCTGGTCATAATTAACCAGACTGGAGATATACCCTTTAAGCCTATTGGCTAGTATATTGGTGTATATTTTCGTATCAATATTTAATAGGGAAATCAGTCTGTAGTTTTTATATATTTCTGGGTCTTTCCCTGGTTTAAGAATATTAACAATTTTGGCTTCTGTCATTTCTGATGGAATCTGGCCTGATTTTTTATAAAGTTCTTTAAAAAAAAATGTTGTTCTACTTCCTTTAGGGAAACATCTTTATTCAGTTCAAATAATTATTCCTTAGTTATTTTGAATAGCCTTATTTTCTCTAAAAAAATCTCTATCTCCTTTTTAGAGGGTTTAACAAAGTTATCACTTAACTCTAGATTATATAAAAAATTGATAGTATGTCTCAAATACCTTACTAGTTTTCTTAGGATGATTTTGTTTCATATTATTTTTTTTCCCTGATACATAGTATCCTTTGTTTTATCCAATGTTTTTTTATTTTATTCATAAGAAACTTTTCCGCCTTGTTACCCAAAATATAATGGTCTTCTTAAGACCTAAGGATTGCAATATCCGTTTGAATCTGTAAAATTTTCGGTATTTGTATGTTAACTTTCTTAATTTGTAATATGCTATCTGGGCTGATTTTGTTCTTCTTTTGTAAATCCTTCATTACAATATAGAGTTCTCTCAGTGTTCTGCCACTATTCTTCTAAAGATAGGCACTTCTAGCTATACATAATCCTCTGACAAAGGCCTTATGAGCACACTATATGGTCGTGTCCAGAGGAACAGATTTTTTATTTATTACAAAGAAACTATTAATTTCCTCTTTTAACTTATTCACAAATTCTTCTGATTTTAACTGGATAGAATCTATTTTCCACCGTTTGGGTTTATATAAATCTTGGGATTCTTCCAGAATCAGACTTATCATAGAGTGGTCTGACCACAATATCTATCCTATATTGGTGGACTCAACCCTTTCCAAAGTCTTAATATCTGTCAAAGAGTAGTCTATACGAGTATAGCATTGGAGTCTTCCGGAAAAGTAAGTATAATCTTTTACCTCGGTGTTATAGGATCTCCATACATTGTATAGCCCATTCTTGGAGATTTCGAATGAGAATTGTTTTGCAATCCCTATTAGGGTGTCTGGGATTCATTTAACCCTATGAAGAGCTATCCTGTATAATATTGGGCTTAATAACATGTTAAAATCGCCTCCTATAATCATCCTCCTTTTTTTAATCTGATTTATTTGTTTAAGGGTTTTTCTCAGGTATTTCATCTGGTTATAATTAGGGATATATAAGTTTGCAATAGTATACATTTCTTCATTTACCTTTCCCTGCCAAATAATAGTTCTACCCTCTATATCAAGGATTTTGTGATGTTCATGAATACTCAGCTTTTTACTAAATAACATGGATACTCCCCTAGATTTAGATGTACAGTATGAGATGATGTAATTGGATCATTGAATTGTCTACTAGAAAACCTAGGGTATTTACCTTCCTTCCAATGTGTCTCTTGAAGGAGTACGATGTCTGCACTCTCCTTAACAAAGCTAGCAAAAGCAATCCTTCTTTTATGGGGGGTATTCAGGCCTCTAACATTTTGGGATATCACTTTAATCCCCATCTCTATATTTATTTAATCTGTTTCCACTATCTGCAAGGGCTGGTAGCTAAACTTAAAGGTTGAACTGTAGTTCTTTATCAACTATCGACTATCTCATTCAGTCTTTTGGTTTTCGTAACGTGAAGAAAAGTTGTGTTCTAATAATATGCATCTGGGAGGTATAATACCCCTTGTACAACCTGTAATTTGTAAAGATATTTGTGGAATTTTCTATATGAAATTGGTGTTTATGTTTAAGGTTAGTTTGGTCTATTTAGGTGAGTACCACTGGAAGCATTTGGGGAGGACAAAAGACATCAGAAGACTCCATTGAAATGATTGTTTAAAAGATTTCATGCTAGAACAACAGTCTCACATTTATATGATATAGATAGTAATAGCCTTTTTTTCAAAACAAAATAAATTTGTGGCGGACAAGGGTTCTAACTACATGAAATTCAAGATAACAAAGGAATATGTCATTCATGACCAAAGTACAAATTAATTATCAACGTATGTCACTATTTAGCATGTTGTGCCATTCAATGGTTTATATTTATTTCAAGAATTATTTATGTTATTATAAAATATCTAATGTTCGGTAATCTATTGATGCTCTTTAAATACAGCAATATGCAGATATGAACCATCCTCACATGATCACAGTAATTCTCATAAAATATATGCTAGATTTGCAATAAAAAAAAGGATTTAAATTTTTTATTATGTAGCTAAGATTTACACTTGAGTTTTAGTTTTTCAAAATAGATCAGATCTGCTTCTTTCCACCTCTGTCAGGTTTCCAGGGGTGTCAGAGGATATGACCAGGAGTCTGTCCTGACACATGTCTTTTGCCTTCTTCTCTTCTGAGATCTACGCAGGCAAGCCTAGTCTAATCAGAAAAAGCGAGGAGCTCCTTATGGGCAAATCCTCTCCCATCCCACAGACACCTAATAGGAGGTGGAGAGAAGTAGCTCTGGCAAAGGCAAAGTTCAAATGTGTTAATGGCTACATTGACATATCACATATATAGTTGTGAGCGTACGGGCCGTTGCTCACGCTTGCGGTCTCTCGTAGCGAGCCCGCAAGAAGACGCAGTTCCCCGCAAATGCGAGTCCTCGCGAAGCGAGGGCCCGCATTTGCGATGGTGGGAGCATCAAAACGTCCCCGCAAATGCGGATCCTCGCGAAGCGAGGGTCCGCATTTTCGGAGGTGGAGGCTCAACGTCGGCTGTGTTAACACACACATACACGCACACGACTTTTTAACAAAATAAACCCAACCTCCCAGCCAACAAAAACCCAACAACGTCCCCGCAAATGCGGGTCCTCGCGAAGCGAGGGCCTGCATTTGCGGTGGTGGGAGCATCCCAACGTCCCCGCAAATGCGGATCCTCGCGAAGCGATGGTCCGCATTTGCGGAGGTGGAGGCTCAACGTCGGCTGTGTTAACACACACATACACACACATGACCTTTTAACAAAATAAACCCAACCTCCCAGCCAACAAAAACCCAACAACGTCACACACATACACATACACGACTTTATAACAAAAAAAAACTCAAAGGCCCCTCACACCCGCTTACACCCAGACACACACAAGCAAGACTTAACAAAAAAACAGCAAAAAAGGCCCTTCACACGCTCTTAACACACATACGCACGACTTAGAAACAAATACACTGCGTCGTACACGTAAAAGCTAACTGCGTATATCGCAAAAACATACGGCAACATCGCAACAAAATACGGCCGCATCGGAAAAAAATACGGCCGCGAAAGACCCATTACAAACGCTGCGCATCAAAACATCACAAACACAAGAAATAAACACAACGAACACATAAAAAGCTTACTTACAGCAAGGGGGAGCATCCGTATCCTCCAAAAGTTCATTTACACGTCCATTTAAGTTAAAAAAATTAGTTTAAACGGCCGAAAATCGGCTAAGCGAGAGAAAAAATGGCCGCCAAACAAAACGAAAACGAAGCTTCCGACGTAACTACACTGCAGTAACTCGGAAAAATGAAACACATACTATGCGGAACGTACCACAGTCACAGTTAAACACCATTTTGAACACTACTACGCACAAAATGGCGGATGGAACGCAAATTGTAAGCTGGAACGCAAATAGCGCATGCGTATTGCGTTATAACGTTCTGAGGCACTTAAAAGTTTAAAAAAATACTGCCTACTTTCCAGAAATTTCTACAAGGTTATAAATACTGCCTACTTTCCAAAAATTTCTACATTTCTATTCAGGTGATGAACACAGTGACTTCAGATTTAACTGCTGCTCTTACTTCAGAAGATAATTGTTTCCTAATTTACTACTTTACATTGTGCACATTACAACTGAGAGGTAATCTATAATATATTACATTTTATTATAAAGACACCACAAACAAAAAAAAAATTTGATTTATGTAGTGACATGTCACACGCACATTTATGTCTATCATGTATAGTCACGTCACACGCACATTTATGTCTATCATGTATAGTCACATGTCACATGCACATTTATGTCTATCATGTATAGTCACATGTCACACACACATTTATGTGTGTAGGCCCACAAAAAAAATAAGGTTCATTTAACAAAAAACAAAAAAAATTCAATATCAAAAAGGGGTTTATCTATAGTGACATGTGACACGCACATTTATGTGTATTGCCCCTGCAACAAAATGATCTTAAGACAAACTAATTAAACAACTACATTTAAATGACATTAGAAAAAAAAAGAAATTGTAATATTAAAATATGAGTCATGTATACTGATATGTGACACGCACATATATGTGTATCATCTATAGTCACATGTCACACACACATTTATGTGTGTTGGCAAAAACAAAAAATAAGGTTCATTTAACAATTAAAATATCATTCATGTATAGTCATATGTCACACGCACAGAAAAAAATTACATTGAACTCTGAAAATGTGCTTCATGTATGTGATATATGTGTGTAGCCCCCCCAAAAAATTATGTTAATTGAAGCCAAAGGCGCTCCTTGCAACTGCGACCCTTACAAACTTTACGTCGTAACGCAAACAACATACGAGACACGTTACCAACCATTCCGACCTCGCAAAAATCGGCTGCAACCCGCGGACATGAAAAAATGAAAAACCCAACACATACATAAAAAGCTTACCTACAGCAAGAGGGAGCATCCAGGACCTCAAAAAATAAAGTTACACCTTCATTTAACTAAAAATAAAAGAGTTTAGACACTAAAAAATTCTCTAAGCGAGAGAAAAAATGGCCGCCTAACAAAACGAAAATGAGGCTACAGCACTCTAAACACGCAAAACACCACAAGAAACACGCAAAACACCACAAAACAGCTACGGATATTCCGCCACAGCCGCATACCTTATTCTATGACTACTACAGTGACCCTTGAAGCCTAAATTTTCAATAAATATGATATCAAAATGTACTAAATAGATACAAATCTCAAAATTATGTATAATGGCATGTTAACTCACATAACCCAGTTGGCTCTGAAAAAGAGACCTGTGATGCTTAAAAACTTTAGAATCCTTCTGAACATCATAATCTATAGTCAGTTCAGTTTATAAAACAACCTTGTGTGGCGTTTTCCAAGGAATTATATAATATATTCTATTTATCTCTGCAACCTTTAAAGCTAATGTTAAAGAGACACTGATAAATAATAGATGAAGATTGATCAAACATTTCATACATTATATTATCTTAAATTGCATTTATTTGCTAAAAAAACAAACAAATATTGCAATTTTAATTCTATACTACACAGTGGCTTTCCAAGTTGGTTGGGTGGAAGACAGAGACCTGGCCCCTCCCCTTACATTAACTCCACCCAACAGTATACATTTCTCTCCTTCACAACATGTATATACCCTGTCCAGTGGCACAGACTTCACCCACAAAAGTGATCCCATAGCGAGAAACAGGGATAGAGGGGGGGGGGGGGGGGGGGGGTTGGAGAGAGAGGAGTATAGAGAAAGAATGATAGAGTGGGAAAGAGAGGGATAGAGAGAGAGGGATATAATGAGAGGGATCGAGAAAGAGAGAGAGATGGATAGAGAGCTCCTTCACATACGCACATATATATATATAGACATATACACACACATATATATATATATATATACTGTATATATATATACAAATATATACACGCACATATATATACAAGCACACGCATATATATAGACATATACAAACACATATATACACACACACATTATATATATCTTATACATACAATAAGAGATCTTTCCCAAAAGTAAGTATACCCTCTCCTTATAAATACATATGTACATAGAGATAGAGACAAAGACACAGGACCTCTTCTGGATCGCTACCTTGTCATGGTGAAGGGACTTGTTACCTCAATGAAGCTGTGAGCTATATCATTAAGGGTCACCCAAGATGGGCAGGTAATTTTAGAAAGGTCAGACAAAATGCAGTTCACTGGAGTAGGAACTGGCAACCCACGCCAGTATCTTTGCCATGAAAACCATGTGGATAAGCACAAGCAAAAACACAGACATATGTACCTGGTGTGCTGCATCCATGTGTTCACTGAGAGTCAGACATGACTGAAGGACAGATCAACAACAGCAAGACACAAAAATTAATATGGACTCACCTGAGCTCTGCAGCTGCTTCTGTCTGGTATCGGCTGGGGTGGTGACAAACAGGTCACAAGCTTGGTGTGTGGATCAGGGTAGTCAGAATCAATAAGACTGAAGCTTTACATGCTTCTACCTCTATCTGCATGAACTGGGGGCTGTGAATCATTTTTTTCAATAAACTTTATTTAGATTGTCAGGATTGCACCAATGTATTCACTTCCGGGGGAGGTGATGTCCCTGCAGGATCCAGGACTTTTTCCTCCAGGTCATTCTGATTGGGTGATGCTGCGTTTGACAGACAGGCTCAGTCCTATAGGTTAGAGCACAAGTTGGGTGAAGTCAGCAGGGGGTAGATGTGATAAGTCAGTTTTTAACTGCAGCACAGAGGGCTTTTAAATTGAAAGTGACAACAGCAGCTAATAAAAAAAACTGAATATTGTACATGGTAAAAAAAAAATTTTATTATATAAATTATACAATTAAGTAAGTGATAGGGGATTAAGTTAGTGCATTAATTTTGGGAGGGCGGTTGCCCATTTACCCCTATGCACCAGCCGCCCCTGGTTGGCGGTCCTCAGCAGACCAAGTTGTCCACCACTGTTATACATTATTTTTTATAGCAAATCAAACAGATAATAAAATAATGCAAATTTAAAAAAAAAAAATCATAATATTGAAACCTGCATTAAAAGTAATGTTTATAACTACTATATATATATTGTGTGTGTGTATATATATATATCATTTTCTCCCGCCTACTGTACGGGCCGCTCATTGCAGGGTTCATTAACCTGCAAGTTCTGTGCTTGGGAATGCCATGTGTCTCTTTCCAGCATCTCCCCCTGTCCCTTCCCTGTGTGTTTCTTCTCTGTGTGTCTGCTGAATGTTTGTGGTCTGTGCACTGACTGCTATTTGTTTTATTTTCAAAGTCCTGCGTGCCTAACGTTGTTGGTGTAAGTGTTAGTGTCTTTGCCATCATGAATTTTCTAAGTCCCGCGTCCCTGGCGTTGCTCAGCCTCCTTTTCTTCCATTTCAGATTTTTTTATGTTTGTTGTCCGACATTTTTTTTCTCGCTTAGCCAAATTTCAGGAGACGAAACACAGCAAATAAGGCTCAAAATTGCTTGCCACCTCACTCCCAGGTTCACTGGCTCTCCTGCTGGGCTGTGTAAGTGTCTTTTAATTATTTTTTTATAATTTTTCGTCTTTTTTGATTTCCGCGGTTCGGCCGTTAACTAATTATTTTTTCGAGCTAGGATTTTTTTGCCCCTGAGATTCCAAGGTCGGATTTTTTTTATCTAAGTCCCACGTTCCTCAACTGCTCCTGCGTCCCTGTCGTTGTTTGTGTACGTGTTACTGTCCTTGCCGTTGTGTATTTTCTAAGTCCCGTGTGCCTGGCTTTGCTCAGCCTTGTTTTCATCCAGTTTTAGATTTTTTTATGTTTTTCGTCTGCCATTTTTTTTTCGCTTAGCCGATTTTTCAGTGACGAAACAGACAAATAAGGCTCAAAATCGCTTGCAACCTCACTCCCAGGCTTCCTGGCTCTCTTCCTGTGCTGTGTGACTGTCTTTTAATTTGTTTTTTATTATTTTTCCTGTTTTGTTTTTTCGGCTTTTTTGATTTCGGCGGTTCGGACGTTAACTTTGTATTTTTCCAAGGTCGGATTTTTTTGGCCCCGAGATTCTGATGTCGGATTTTTGTATCTAAGTCCCCCATTCCTCAGCTGCTTGCAGCCTAAGTCATGCGTGCCTCAACTGCTCGCCTCTCCTTGCAAGGCTTGCAGGAGCGCCTTTGGCGCTCATTTCAGCCTGTCCTGCGTGCTTCCATGCCTCAACTTCTCGCCTTGTTTTGTGTGGCTCGTAGGAGTGCCTTTGGCGCTCATTTCAGCCTAAGTTCTGCATGCTTCAATGCCTCAACTGCTAGCCTCGCATTGTGTGGCTCGCAGCAATAATATAGAAAATGTATATTTCTTATAATTATTATATATTATATTATTATATATTGTAAAGTATGTATTTTCATTTATACCCTAGAAAAGCACTGCATTCAGTATAATTCCAGAAAGGTATCAGAAATTGCTTCATCTGTCTATACAGCATGCCTAACACATGACACACTGCCAGGAGATTTTCCTGCCCACAACTGGAATTTTACAACCTGGATTCAATGAAAATTTTTATAAATAACTTTAAATCTGTTCTATCCTTAACAAACTTCATATGTACCAGCTCAAAAGAACTTTATTATAGGAAAATAATAAGGAAAATAAAAATTGTCACTTCAAATGTAAATGCTTTTCCACATAGCTAATTTCTTAAATTTAGCTTGGTTCTAGGTCTAAAGTTATAATGGTAGTCATAGCTTCTACCAGTAAATCTACGCAAGATTAATCACTAGACAACATTTCAAATAAATAAATAAGGCTTCAGACATAAATGTAACAAATGAGTAGTCAATAGGAGATCAAAAGAGTCGGAAACTATGATGTTGTGACATTGGTCCGGCAGATTCCAGTAAATGTTCAACATCCATATTTTACTCAAAAGAGGAAAAATCAACTTATGGGATTTCCAAATCCAATTAGCCATAGAAACCACATGAATTAAGTAAGATATTTAAAACACATTGTAAAAGTTCAATTAAAATACATGTATTTTAGGTGTGTAGGTTTCCTAAAAATGGAATGTTTAAATTCTTCCCAAAGACCCACATTTTAACTAAACTTTAACATTTCTGGATTCCTGCACTTTCCAGCACTATTACAAATTAGAAATGCCATGTTAAGAATGTTTTTTTCTAGATAGGTACTTTTAAAAAGAAAACTATGTACTTACTTCACTGGTCATGTCATGACCAGGTTCCTGAGGAACTTGCATTATTTTGTATGGTCATACTGTAAAGGAACAATTCAAAGAGAAAAAAACATATTTTAATAATGTTTATTAAGAATCAATTTTAAATATTCTGGGTTTTGTTTTTATCTTGTTTTATTTAGGTGCCCTGAAACAGGAAGTGACCTCATTGTAAAATACTAATTGTCCTACGCCTCCTAGGGGCTTTGGTGAAGCCATTGTTAAATGATATTCACTCTATTTGTTATTTATTGGCAGATTAGTCTCTCGTTTCAGAAATTTGCCTTGCAAAAGTATTCACCCCCTTGACTTTTTACCTATTTTGTTACATTACAGCCTTAAGTTCAATGTTTTGTTAATCTGAGTTGTATGTGATGGATGAGAACACAATAGTCTTGGTGAAGTGAAATGAGAAAAATGTATACATAAAACATTTTTTTAGAAATAGAAAACAGAAAATTGACTTGTGCGTATGTATCCACCCCCTTTGTTATGAAGCCCATAAAAAGCTCTGGTGAAACCAATTACCTTCAGAAGTCACATAATTAGTGAAATGATGTCCAGCTGTGTGCAATCTAAGTGTCATATGATCTGTCATTACATATACACACCTTTCTTGAAAGGCCCCAGAGGCTGCAACACCTAAGCAAGAGGCACAACTAACCAAACACTGCCATGAAGACCAAGGAACTCTCCAAACAAGTAAGGGACAATTATGTTATAAAAAGTATCCGAATCTTTGATGATCCCCATGAGCACCATCAAATCTATCATAACCAAATGGAAAGAACATGGCACAACAGCAAACCTGCCAAGAGATGGTCGCCCACCAAAACTGGAGGAGCTGCAGAGTTCCATAGCAGAGACTGGAGTATCTATACATAGGACGACAATAAGCCGTATGCGCCATACAGTGGGGCTTTATGGCAGAGGGCCAGAAGAAAGCCATTACTTTCAGCAAAAAACTAAATGGCATGTTTTGAGTTTGCGAAAAGGCATGTGGGATACTCCCAAAATGTATGGAGGAAGGTGCTCTGGTCTGATGAGACTAAAATGAAACCCAACACATCACATCACCCAAAGAACACCATGTTTTTCAGCAGCTGGGACTGGAAAACTGGTCAGAGTTGAGGGAAAGATGGATGGTGCTAAATACAGGGATATTCTTGAACAAAACCTGTACCACTCTGCTCGTGATTTGGGGCTCAGAGGGAGGTTCACCTTCCAGCAGGACAATGACCCAAAAACACACTGCTAATCAACACTTGAGTGGTTTAAGGGGAAACATGTAAATGTGTTGGAATGGCCTTGTCAAAGCCCAGACCTCAATCCAATAGAAAAGCTGCGGTCAGACTTAAAGATTGTGTGCACAAGCGTAAACCATCCAACTTGAAGGAGCTGGAGCAGTTTTGCACGAAGGAATGAGCAAAAATCCCAGTGGTAAGATGTGGCAAGCTCATAGAGACTTATCCAAAGCGACTTAGAGCTGTGATTCCAGCAAAAGGTGGCTCTACAAAGTATTGACTTTAGGGGGCTGAATAGTTATGCACATTGACTTTTTCTTTTATTTTGTCCTATTTGTTGTTTGCTTCACAATAAAAAAAAAAAAACATCTTCAAAGTTGTGGGCATGTTCTGTAAATGAAGTGATGCAAATCCTCAAACAATCCATATTAATTCCAGGTTGTGAGGCAACAAAACACGAAAAATGCCAAGGGGGGTGAATACTTTTGCAAGGCACTGTATATACATTATCTCACAAAAGTAAGTACACCCCTCACATTTTTGTAAATATTTTGTTATATCTTTTCATGCCGGCACTAACTAGTAGTCCCCTTTGGAGACTGGGCCGCAGGGCAGTATTCCAACATGATAACGACCCCAAACACACACCAGACCTAAACCTTATTGAGCATCTGTGGGGCATCCTCAAAAGGAAGGTGGGGGAGCTCAAGGTCTCTAACATCCACCAGCTCCGTAATGTCATCATGGAGGAGTGGAAGAGGACTCCAGTGGCAGCCTGTGACTCTCTGGTGAACTCAATACCCATGAGGGTTAAGGCAGTGCTGGAAAATAATGGTGGCCACACAAAATATTGATACTTTGGGCCAATTTTGGACATTTCCACTTAGGGGTGTACTCACTTTTGTTGCCAATGGTTTAGACATTAATGGCTGTGTGTTGAGTTATTTTGAGGGGACAGCAAATTTACACTGTCATATAAGTTGTACACTTACTACTTTACATTGTGTCAGAGTGTCATTTCTTCAGTGTTGTCACATGAAAAGATATAATAAAATATTTACAAAAATGTGAGCGATTTACTTACTTTTGTGAGATACTATATATATATATATATATATATATATATATATATATATATATATATATATATTTGTGCAACAATAACATTGTTTACTGTTGTTGTGTAGTTTACTGAGAGAACATATCTATCTGTGCTGGTCAACTTGTTTCACTTGAAGACCTCAATCCCTAACAGGAATGCATATTACTTGCTTTACCCATGGTAAAACTTGTGTATTTGATTGGGGAGTATAAATGGGACAAATTTTGTTGGGGTACTTTCCAGGGGCGGCCCGTCCATTGGGGCGTCAGGGCAAACGCCCCCCCAAATATTTTCTTCACCCTGCAATAAAAAAAACACAACAATGTATTAGTATAACCCAAAAACAAATAAATATAAGGTGTACATCATCATTTCAAGTCTAAATAGTATTAAAAATGAAGTAAAGTTAGTAAAGGGACACTGTCACTTTAAAATAACTCTTGCGCTACATTAACTAATGCTGTGTATCTATATAGCCCCCTGCCTGCACCCTGTGTGATCAAATTACAATAGTTATACACTGTGTACACTAACCTTAGAGTCTTCTCTCTCTTCAATGAGTCCTGGCCTGGCCCCCTGACCGTTAATGCATGCCGCCCACCATCACAGTGACGATATGCATGGGCGGTCATAAATGTATCAATTAATAACTGACAGTCTTCCATCATTGACCAATCAATGATGGAAGGCTGTCCAGTTACTAAGTGATCAATCTAAACCCACCCAGACCGTTAGCCCTGAGCGCCCGCCAGCAAATAGGGCCTCGAGTTATCATTTTGATTGACTGATACAGTCAATAAAACCACCAGTTGCCTGTCCCTTCCCCCTTTCTGTTTCCTGACCCTGGTCACGCTGAGACTAAGAGACCTCCCTGGCTGAATCTACTCATCTGCTCTGCCTGCCTAACACAGTAAGTCTACCTGCCTGGCACCTGCCCTGCCCCTGCCCCTGGCCAAACCAAAACCCCTAGTAGCCCCTAATAAAAGTTAGGGGTGACCAGTTACCCCCAGTCCCCCACTATGCCTGCCTGGCCTGCCAGTGCCACCTACCCAGCCACCCACCAACTACCACCGACGACCCCAGCCATCACCCCCATGTGGCCTGTGCCACCCCGATCAGGCCTGCCCTATGCTAGCCTAGCTATGCCATCATGCCACCGCCGGATTACCCCGATCACGGGATCGGGGTAGTCGGGTGGTGAGCGGGGTGGCACAGGCCCACATGGGGGTGATCGGATCACCCCCTTGATGAGGCCTGTGCCACCCCTGATGACCTCCATGTTGCCGCCCTATGCCACCCCCGAGGCTCGACCACCCCGATGTGGCCTATGCTACCCCGGGTATTCGTGCAGTGAGCGGGGTTGACCAGGCCACATGGGGGTGGATGTTCACCCCCATGAGGCCTGTGCCACCCCTGATCGTGGCCTACGCGGTCCGATGGGCGACCGATGGGCGCCTGAGCGTGACCGACCCCACCCTGGATGAACCAACTACCTACCCCCCCCCTATTTTTATTCCATTTTTAGAAGTAACAGGCATGTATATGTGCCTGTCACTTCTAAAGATAAAATAAAAATAAGGGAAGGGAAAAAAAAAATACAGTAAAAACATTATTATTACAATTAAACAGTAAGCAAACACATTGTTAGTACAGTTAGTAACACAACACATTTTATACAAAAATAAACAGCTTTAAACAAACATTAATAAAAAATAAAATAAACAACAGCACATACTTACCTGTAAAATTGAAGCCAATGGTCAAAATAAAATAATCCAATGTTGATTGAAGCCAATGGTCAAAATAAAATAATCCAATGTTGATTGAAGCCAATGGTCAAAATAATCCAATGTTGATTGAAGCCAATGGTCAAATAATCCAATCTTGATTGAAGCCATTGTCCATCCATCCATTCTGGCCCATTGAAAGAGGCCTCCACAAAAAAAAAAACGAAGCTCTAAAAAAAAAAAAACAACACACTAAAAGAGCTCCTCCTACAAGGAGCCCCTCCCGCGATTAATTGTTTTTTTCCCACGGTCTGCTATATATACTAATTTTTGAAGGACTCTGATTGGCTGAAATTTTTGATTGACATCGATTTCAACCAATGAGAGTCTTTAAAAAATTAGCAAATCAGCAAGCAGGTATGGAAGCCTGTAAGGGTAAAAAAGGTTAGTGTGAACTTGTTTGACCCTGTATGTATTATACATATTACAGGGCTATTTTATGTGATATACATGTTACAGGATAATATCCTGTAACATGTATAGCCAAAAAATAGCACTGTAATATGTATAACAAATAATGTGTAATAGAAATGCATGAACAATATAATATAACAAGTAATAAAGAACATCAATTAATAAAATAATAAATATCAATTAATATATATTGTTGTATGTATATGTTTATGTATATTTATGTGTATTTTTTATGCGTATATATATATATATATTTGGATATATATATATATATATATATATATATATATAAAAATTGATATCAATATATCACAATAAATAAATATATATATATATATATATATATATATATATCAATTTGATATATATATATATATATATATATATATATATATTTATTTATTGTGATATATTGATATCAATTTATATATATATATATATATATATATTTATTGTGATATATTGATATACATTTTTATATATATATATATATATATATATATATATATATATATCTATCAATATATATATATATATATTTATATATTATTATTATTATTTTTTTTTTTGGGGCCTATATGTTATTTAAGGTTTTTAAGGTGCGGTTGGGGCCTATATGGTCCCAATTTATTACTTAGGGTTTTTAAGGTGCGGTTGGGGCCTATATGGTCCCAATTTGTTACCTAGGGTTTTTAAGGTGCGGTTGGGGCCTATATGGTCAAATTTGTTATTTAAGGTTTTTAAGGTGCGGTTGGGGCCTATATGGTCCCAATTTGTTACTTAGGGTTTTTAAGGTGCGGTTGGGGCCTATATGGTCCTAATTTGTTATTTAAGGTTTTTAAGGTGCGGTTGGGGCCTATATGGTCAAAATTGATTATTTAAGGTTTTTAAGGTGCGGTTGGGGCCTATATGGTCAAAATTGGTTATTTAAGGTTTTAAACGTTACGGTTTGGGTCTTAAACGTTCTAATGTTTTTTTTTTTTGTTTTCTATAACTTCCCAGGTGCAAACTATCTGTGGAATCAGATTTGTTTGGACTCGTTGGTTGACTTACTGGACGTGAATACCCCGAGAAGGAGAGTCAACTGTTGGTGAGTATATGGTCACACTTGGACTTTTAAGGTTTTTAAGGTGCGGTTGGGGCCTATATGGTCCCAATTTGTTATTTAAGGTTTTTAAGGTGCGGTTGGGGCCTATATGGTCAAAATTGGTTATTTAAGGTTTTTAAGGTGCGGTTGGGGCCTATATGGTCCCAATTTGTTATTTAAGGTTTTTAAGGTGCGGTTGGGGCCTATATGGTCCCAATTTGTTATTTAAGGTTTTTAAGGTGCGGTTGGGGCCTATATGGTCCCAATTTGTTACTTAGGGTTTTTAAGGTGCGGTTGGGGCCTATATGGTCCCAATTTGTTATTTAAGGTTTTTAAGGTGCGGTTGGGGCCTATATGGTCCCAATTTGTTACTTAGGGTTTTTAAGGTGCGGTTGGGGCCTATATGGTCAAAATTGGTTATTTAAGGTTTTTAAGGTGCAGTTGGGGCCTATATGGTCAAAATTGGTTATTTAAGGTTTTAAACGTTACAGTTTGGGTCTTAAACGTTCGAATGTTTTTTTTTTTGTTTTCTATAACTTCCCAGGTGCAAACTATCTGTGGAATCAGATTTGTTTGGACTCGTTGGTTGACTTACTGGACGTGAATACCCCGAGAAGGAGAGTCAACTGTTGGTGAGTATATGGTCACACTTGGTCTTTTAAGGTTTTAAAAGTTACGGTTTGGGTCTTGAGATTTGTGAAGTTTTTTTTGTTGTTTTCTATCACCCCCCAGGTGCAAACTATCTGTGAAAGCAGATTTGTTTGGACTTGTTGGTTGACTTACTGGACGTGAATACCCCAAGAAGGAGAGTCAACTGTTGGTGAGTATCATTGCCTTTAATTTTCTGTCCATGTGTATAGGTGCAAATTTGATGTTGATGTAGTCTTGTCACATGAGGGTTTGCAATCTGTAATGTATACCAATGAAATCAACACACTGTTATTTTAAAGTAATTTTGTGACATAATATAAATTAATATACCGTGATCTCTTTCTTTTATTGGTATCAATATCAGAAATGAATACTATTGACTCTCTACTTGTGAAGCCTTTCGGCACCCTAACCTATGAGGAGAAGGTGGAAGTAAAATGGTTAGGAGCTGACCAACCAGAGATAAATCTGCAGCAAATCGCAAGAGATAGAGGGAAGCAATATGTCCGTAATTTCAATACTGAATGGTACAAGAAGAACGACTGGCTTTCTGGAAGCGTTTCTAGGAAGTCCTTATATTGTTTCCCATGCATCCTATTTGGTGGTGACGCTGCTTGGACCAAAACTGGAGTGACTGACGTCAAACATCTAGCTGACAAATTGGCAAAACACAAAAGTTCTAAAGCTCACTTGGATAACAGGATCAAGTTTGAGATGCTTGGACAGGCGTACATTGCTGTTCAACTGGACCAAGGATACCAAGTCAGCATTCAAAAACACATCGAAGAAGTGGCTAAGAACCGGTACATCCTTTCGAAGATAATTGATTGTGTTCGCTTTTGTGGCGCTTTTGAACTGGCATTAAGAGGACACGACGAGAGTGAAACATCGCTAAATCCAGGAGTGTTTAGAGGCCTGGTGGATTTGGTTGGCAGTATCGATAGTGCAATGGAACAGCATTTGAAGACTGCAACTGTGTTTAAGGGCACTTCCAAAACCGTGCAGAATGAGCTACTGGACTGCATGCATGAAGTTATAAAGGAAGTGATTCACCAAGAGCTTAAGGAAGCCCAGTTTGTGGCAATCCAAGCGGATGAAACAACCAATATTTCCGCTAGGACACAGTGCGTTGTAGTCTATCGCTACATTGACAAGAAGCATCAAGTGGTGGAAAGATTTGATGGCTTCACGGAAATGAAATCAACGGATGCAGACTCGATTGCTGCTGTTGTGCTGGAAACACTGAATACTGTTCTCCCAGAGCCAGAAGACAAGAAGAAACTCATAGCTCAAAGCTACGATGGTGCCAGTGTGATGCGTGGAGATCAAGGAGGAGTTCAAAGAAAAATAAAAGACGTGTACCCGAACGCACACTACGTCCATTGCTATGCTCACCAACTGAACCTAATAATGGAGAAAGCAGTTTCAAGGGTTGGAAGAGTTCGAGTTTTTTTTTCCAACATAGGCAGCATACCATCTTTTTTTTCACGCTCTCCAAAAAGGACTGGAGTTCTGGATGAGGTAGTTGGTAGAAGACTTCCAAGAGGTGCACCAACACGATGGAACTTCAACGTTAGGACCGTGAACGTGATCTACGAGAACAGAGATGCGCCACTTAAGTATTTCCAGACAATTGAAGCATGTCTAAACTTTGATCCAACATCTATACGGGAAGCCGCAGGTTTCATTGGAATGCTGGAAGACAGGGAGTTCCTTTACTTCCTTAAATTATTTCATTTAATAATGCCACATGTTGACATCCTCTATAGTCAGCTTCAGAAGCGAGACACGGATACTGTTTATATCAAAAAAGTCACAGAAGACTTTGTCGCCAGCATCCAGAAAATCTGTAATTCTGTGGAAGAGATAGAAGCAAGTTTGCCGAGCGATCTAACAGTCAACAGGCGGAGTGCGGAGATCTCAACCTTGAGACAACTTTCAAGAGAGGTATGTGACATAGTGTTGGTTCATGCAAAAGAACGTTTTTCATTTTCAAATCACCTAGTCAGTGCCAAACTTGTTCAAAGTGACTTGTATAAAACCCATGACACTTGCTTTCCAACTCAAGCTCTGGAAGACACCGTGCAAGCATATCCAATACTGAAGAAGGAACAATTACGCACTGAGCTGTCACTTCTTTATGGGAAGACAGAGTTTCATACTTGTACAAGTGCTGTTGCTCTGCACAAACTTTTCCATCAATTTAATCTGCAGAATGATTTCACAGAGACAGTAAAATTATTAAGAATCCTGATTACAACACCAATGACTACTGCAGAATCAGAAAGATGCTTCTCAACATTGAAGAGGATAAAAACCTTTTTAAGAAGCACCATGTCCCTGGAGCGGTTGAATGCATTGGCGATGCTCTCAATGGAAAAGCAACTGATTTCCGAGATCCCAGACTTCAATGAAAAAACCATTGAGAAGTTTTCTTCTTTGAAAGATCGCCGTGCAAAATTAAAATACAAGTGATTGAAGCAAAGAAGAATGCATACCCCCAAGGTGTGCAAAGATAAACTGCGTTAAGCAGCACCACCTCACACTACCAAACATAACTAGTGGTAAGTAAAGTATGAACGGTGTGTGGGTGTGCATATGGAAGGAGCTATGAAAGGTGTGTGCATGGTCAGTAACAATTGTTGAAGCCTTGGCGTGGTTTGAAGGAATTGGAGGCACTTCCAAGGGTAGCTGTCACTTGTGTACAGGAAGCAAGAATTCCATGTCTGTACAAGTGCTGTTGCTCTGCAGCAACTTTAGCATCAATTTAATCTACATAATTTAACAGAGTGAGTGAAGCTATAAGGAATCCTGCTTACAACAACGAAGACTACTAAAGAACCAGAAAGATGCTTCTCCACATTGAAGAGGATCAAAAAAGTAATTAAAAAGCACCATGGTCCTGTAGCGGTTAAATGCATTGTTTTGAAGGAATTGGAGGCACCTTCAAGGGTACGTAAAGTTCTCAGAAATGGCACCACCTCACTACCAAAAATAACTAGTGGTAAGTAAAGTATGAATGGTGTGTGGGTGTGCATATTGAAGGAGCTATGAAAGGTGTGTGAATGGTCAGTAACAATTGCTGAAGCCTTGGCGTGGCGTTACTGCTCATATGGTTATCCATATGCTAATTCAACGTGTTTGTTTGACATTGATTATTGTGTTGTCTAAACAGAAGTGAAATGTTGTTGTTTTCTTGAATCCCAAGATCCACTGGTTTGGGCCTATGCAGTGCTGATTGGTCTTCTAAGGTATGTTTGAGGCCTATATGGTCCCACTTGGTCTTCTAAGGTATGTTTGGGGCCTATGGTCACACTTGGTCTTCTAAGGTATGTTTGAAGCCTATATGGTCACACTTGGTCTTCTAAGGTATGTTTGAGGCCTATATGGTCCCACTTGGTCTTCTAAGGTATGTTTGGGGCCTATGGTCACACTTGGTCTTCTAAGGTATGTTTGAGGCCTATATGGTCACACTTGGTCTTCTAAGGTATGTTTGGGGCCTATATAGTTTCACTTGGTCTTCTAAGGTATGTTTGGGGCCTATGGTCACACTTGGTCTTCTAAGGTATGTTTGGGGCTTATATAGTCACACTTGGTCTTCTAAGGTATGTTTGGGGCTTATATAGTCACACTTGGTCTTCTAAGGTATGTTTGGGGCCTATATAGTCACACTTGGTCTTCTAAGGTATGTTTGGGGCCTATATAGTCACACTTGGTCTTCTAATGTATGTTTGGGGCCTATGGTCACACTTGGTCTTCTAAGGTATGTTTGAGGCCTATATGGTCACACTTGGTCTTCTAAGGTATGTTTGGGGCCTATATAGTTCCACTTGGTCTTCTAAGGTATGTTTGGGGCTTATATAGTCACACTTGGTCTTCTAAGGTATGTTTGGGGCTTATATAGTCACACTTGGTCTTCTAAGGTATGTTTGGGGCTTATATAGTCACACTTGGTCTTCTAAGGTATGTTTGGGGCCTATATAGTCACACTTGGTCTTCTAAGGTATGTTTGGGGCCTATATAGTCACACTTGGTCTTCTAAGGTATGTTTGGGGCCTATATAGTCACACTTGGTCTTCTAAGGTATGTTTGGGGCCTATATAGTTCCACTTGGTCTTCTAATGTATGTTTGGGGCCTATATAGTCACACTTGGTCTTCTAAGGTATGTTTGGGGCCTATATGGTTCCACTTAGTCGTTTGAAGTTTTTTAAGTATGGTTTTGTTCTTGAATGGTATGATTGATTTGCTTGTTTTCTTTCAACCCCAGGTGCAAACCCTATGTGGCTGCAGATTTGTTCTTACTCATTGGTCAACTTAATGAACGTGAATACCCTGAGAAGAAGAGCCGACTAATGGTAGGTGTCACTCCTTTAATTTTTCTGTTAATACGTATAGGTGCAATTATGATATTGCTGTAGTCTTGTCACATGAGTTTTTTCAATCTATATTGTATACCAATGAATTTAACACATTGTTACTTTACTTCTTGACATTTCTGCATTGCAGATCATGTATTTCAATGGGCTTTACAAGCATAAGGTCATTGGGCGGGGCTTATAAAGGTCATTATGACGTCAGGGGGAGGAGTTATAAAATGGGTGTGGTTTGAAAAAAAGGGGAGTGGCTATGTTTCGCCCTGTCGCCCCTCCAACTTGAAAAGTCACCAGCCGCCACTGGTACTTTCACTTAACTGGTGATAGCATGGATGTTGTGCAAGAGAAATGAGTTACGCTACACCATGTAGTAGCAGGGTGCAGTGGAACCCTATTATGTCCACGTTATTGCTACTAGTATATATTTTGCGTGACAATATTAAATAGTTAAAAGCTTTTTTATTATTTAACTTATTATTTCTATTGCACATTATCACAGCATAAAGTTGTTATCAATAGAAACCTAAATACTTCAGCAGTATTTAAAACTGTGAAATCCATTGCATTTCATTCTAATTTGAATTTCTACTAATTATAAGTACCCAGTAAAATACTTTAATAACAGCCTAGGTTATGCATGTCAAATCGTTCTCTCTTTTCAATCTATATTTCCATGTAGAAAATTCTATACAATTGCAAATTTTCCATATTTGTTCATATGGTCTATTGAGCCTAATTTAAAATTCTGTAAAATGTGTCTTAACCTCCCGACTAAGAAAAGCTTTATAATTGCAGACTACATAGTGTCACATTTGAATAACTTTAGGAAACAATGCATAACAGAAATAGCATTGTCCTTTTATTTGTGAGTAAGTCATTGAAATTATGAAATCTGAATCACACAGGATGTGAGTGACATTATTCTCGGGGGAACTTGTTCAGTGATTTTCAATAGGCAGATTACATGGAAATTCAGGAAATCAAATCATTCATTAAGACAAAGCGATGTTTGTTAAATTCAGATGACATAAACAGTTCACTCAAACAATACTGAAACAATCACCTCTAACTACAGAATAATCTGAATTTATACAATTATTAGAATTTCTACAGACTAGACTTTTAGATAATTTACTAGTAGCTTTGCCCGTCATAAATGATGATAGCATGCTCTCTATGTGTCCTCTCTCTGTGTTGTCTATGTCTCTCTCTGTGCCCTTTATCTGTGCCCTCTGACTCTGACCTCTCTCTCTGCCTTTGTCTATATATTTGCCCTGTCTCTGTGGGCCCTCTGCGTGTCTCTCTCTGTGCCCTCTGTCTCTGCACTCTCTCTCTGTGCCCTCTGCCCCCAGTGTGCCTTCTCTCTCTGTGTGCCCTCTGTCTCTCTCTGTGCACTCTATTTCTTTTCTCTCTCTCTTTCTCTTTGTGCCCTCTCTCTCTGTGCCCTATCTCTGTGCTCTCTGTCTCTGCCCTCTCTCTCTCTCTGTCTCTGCCCTCTCTCTCTTTGTGCCTTTGTCTCTGTGCCCTCTGTCGCTCTTTCTCTGTGCCCTCTCTATGCTCTTTGTTCATTTGCACATTCCTGACAGCAAATTGCATGCGCAGGTCACCGGCCAGGACGTGAGCATGCGCATTGCCGACTGGGACACATACTACTGACAATGTGTGTGTGATACCTGCGCAGTAAGCACTCCACAGACTTTATACACAGATTGTCAATTAGTATAGTAGATGGCATGATCATGTGTATACACACAAATTTTTGTGTTTTTTACAGTGCTATATCCTGATGAGTCATTTAAAAACACCTCTATATTGTTTTATACATTTTTTATTATTTATTGTTATATTAAAAAACTAAATATATTTATTATACTTTCATAAGAAGCTATATACTGTGTGTGTATATATATATATATATATATATATATATATATATATATATATACAGATTAATTGGATGAGCTAGCAGCTAGCTTTACACTCCTGAATCCCATAACAGGATGAAACAGTTCTGTGTGGGTAGCAGAGGATTAGTTAAATCCTTCACATCCAAGCTTTAAAGCTATGGAAAATGGTGTTGAATTAAACAATGAATATATACATTGATATACCTGGTGAAAAGCTCTATTTGCTTGCTATGGAAGGCTTCTTTCACTCTTTTGTCTACAGTAAGAGTAAGCTGAATGAATTCCTGATAAGAATCAAAGCAAATTCAATCTACTGATAGAAAAACAATAGAGACAATCATATATATAGTTGTGAGCAAGCGGGTTGTTGCTAATGCTGCAGGCTCGCTCCTTCCCAGCAACTGTGGACCTTAGGCCCACAAATGCGGACCCTCGCGAACATTTGTGGAGGTGGAGGCTCCCACGTCGAAAATTTACGGACTTAGCAATCACAAATACAAGCCGCGGAACTTCGAAAAAAAACATTTTGAGCTCGCAAAAAAACAACAATAAATACACACAACAAACACATAAAAAGCTTACCCACAGCAAGGTGGGGGGGGGGGGGCACCCTGGACCTCTGAAAGTGAAGTTACACCTCAATTTAAGTCGAAATACAAGAGTTTAGACAAGAATCCCCTAAGCGAGAGAAAAAATGGCCACCGAAAAAAACGAAAACGAGGCTACAGGACCCTAAACACGCAAAACAACAGGTAACACATACAGATTTTCCGAAAAAGCCGGACGAGGTCCAAGAACAAGGACGCAAAATCAGCCACAGCCACGAACCACACACATTAGGCGCCATTTTACTAACCTAACTTACACAATGCGGAAGTACACAGCTCACGCACACTATTTACACTACACACTGCACACATTGCTGACACTTACAAAGCAGCTCCACAGCAGTGCAAACACACATTCTATGCTGCAGCAACATGAAAACAGATTGCCAGCTCTTCAGCACAATGCAACCTGCATATATTACTTCAAAATAGGTAAAGTATATTCATTTATTATTCTATTAATAATTTCATTAGCATACAAAAAAAGACAGCCAACGCTGCTCATAGCACACAAACAACCAACAGCCTTGCAATGAGCGCCGAACGATCTCGGAACACCAACCAAATTTATGTTGCAAACAAACACCATTACCTGCCTTACAATCTTATTGCTGTCATTTTTTAACGGGCAAGCTTCTAGTGTTATATAACATTCGGCATTTAATATCTTTAAATGGTCGTTCTTACAGTGTGTTTTTATGAAGAACTATTATCAGAAAATGTTTGAGTGCTTAAACTTTGTGAATTTGACAGAATTCAAGATTTAAGCAGTGTTGCAGAGGTCCTGGGGGTCCCCCCTTTGTATGGGTACGTTTTTTTTTATATTTTTGTGTGTATTTGTGTGTTTTTTTAATGTTTGCCGCTGTGCGCGGTTTGTCCGTTAAGGTCGTATTTTTGCAAGTCCTTAATCGTAAATTTTTGTGTAAGTCCGTAGTTAGTCATTGAGTGTTTATGTGTTTTTTTCCAAGTCCCGCTTGTGTGGTCGTTTGTAACCGGTTGTGACGCACCATAGAGCCTCCACCTCGGCAAATGCTCTGCTTTGCGAGGGTCCGCATTTGCGGCCTGCAATGAGCTTGCGGCTCATTGCAGCCGTCGTGGGAGCCACCACCTACGCGAGCCTGCAAGCGTTAGCAACAACCTGCATGCTGACAACGATATATGTGATTGTACATTATTCTCGTATATGGGTATAATGTACTGTATTTTAATTTTAATATCATTTTAACAGTGTAAAAAAATTGTTGTTGATTAGTCGTTCAGTCGTGTCTGACTCTCCGTGACCAGTCACCGCCACTCTTACATAGTTACATGGTAATTCAGTCTATCAAGTTCAACCTTTTAAGATCTCCTCTGATCTGCAATATTTGGATTAAATATTAATTAATTAGTTGTTAATTAATTATTAATCAATTATTTTATTGTTATTAATATATTTTTTTAATTATTAATTAATCCAGAGGAAGGCAAACAGAAAAATATCACAAGTGAGACTTAGCCAATCGTCTCAAAAGGAAAAAATATTTTTTTAATTCCTTCCTGACCCCAGATACTGGCGATTGGATTTCTCCCTGGATCATTACTGTCTCTCTAATTATCCATGATAACCTTGAATTCCCTTTTTAATTAGAAATAAATCCAGTCCCCTTTTAAAGTGATCTATCGATTCCGCTGTCACCACCTCCTCTGGTAGAGAATTCCACAGATTAACCACCCTTACTGTGAAGAACCTTTTTCTTTCTTTAAGGTGGAATCTTTTTACTTCTAACCTCAAGGGATGTCCTCTTGTCAGTTGAAAACCTCTTGGCACAAAAAGCTCCCTTGAAAATTCTTTATACTGACCCTGGATGTATTTATATAAGGTAATCATATCCCCTCGTAGACGCCTTTTTTCTAGAGAAAATAAGTTCAATTTGGTTAGTCTTTCTTCATAACTTAGCCCCTCCATCCCCCTTATTAGTTTTGTTGCCTTCCTCTGTACCCTTTCATGCTCTAAAATGTCCTTTTTATGAAGTGGTGCCCAAAATTGTACTCCATATTCCAAATGAGGGCGTACTAGAGATTTGTATAGTGGAATTATATTTGCTTCCCTGGCTCCTATACCCTTCTTAATACATGCTAATATTTTATTTGCCTTTGCAGCTGCTGCTTGGCGTTGAGCACTGTTACCTAGTAGGAGGTTGTCCACAAGCACTCCCAAATCCCTTTCAATATCTGATACACCTAGATTTGCTCCATTAAGATTATAAATTGCATGGCTATTTTTCCTTCCCAGATGCATAACTTTACATTTATTTGTATTAAATCTCAACTGCCATTTAGATGCCCATTCCTCAATTTTATGTAAATCCCTTTGGAGGGAAAGCACATCATTATCTGATTTAATTATCTTGCACAATTTCGTGTCATCAGCGAAAATGGAGACACCACACCCCTATCCCCCCTCTAAGTCATTAATAAATATGTTAAAAAGTAGAGGACCTAATACTGAACCCTGAGGAACCCCACTTAACCCATTAGTCCAATCGGAGTATGTTCCATTTAGCATATATTTACATCTATTCATCTTTGCCTCGTTCGTCCCCTTCTTTGTGTGACTTCAATCTTTTCCAGCATTAGAGTTTTTTCTAGGGAATCCTGTCTTCTCATGATATGGCCAAAATATTTGAGCTTCAGCCTTATGATCAAAGCTTCCAGTGAACAGTTTGTCTTGATTTCCTGATGTACAGATTTATTGGATCTTCTCGCAGCCCAAGGGACTTTTCTCCAACACCACAAGCAGTTTTCTCCAACACCACAATTCAATGGCATCAATTCTCGGGAGCTCAGACTTCTATATGGTCCAGCTCTCATCTGTGTTTTACTATTGGTAATACCATAGTTCTAACTATGCAGACCCTCGTTGAAAGTGTAATGTCCTTACTTTTTACTAGCTTGTCCAGACTTGCCATGGCTTTCGTCCCCAGAAGCAAATGTCTGTTTGCTACTATAATGATCTGGTGTTTTTTCTTGCTCCATGTATTCTCCATTTCACCCTTGCTAAATGATAGCTAAGAAAAACATTTTAACTGTCTGACCCATTTCTGGAACTTGGACCAATAATGATCACCATAGACTTCACTTATTACACAACTGCAACATCCATGGGGAAATACATTATGGGATACTTCCTTGGTACTCACAAGTCCTTGTAATATTTGTTCACTACAGATAATATCTTCAACAAAAAATTCCACTGAGCAGCCAAAAAACTCCACTGATTTTGGAAAGAAATTAAGCACAGATACTGTCTTATACATGAATGCACATATTAGGAGTGTCTAACCTTAGTTATACTTGAAGGAGTGTGAGATGAACATATAATTGAAGATGAAGCTATTTAAATTAAGTCCTCATATTGGTCTATATATTGCCTGTACTCATTTAAAACCCATGCTGGTAATATTTGCATGTCTTAAAGCTCAATAATTGAGGATAAAATGTCAGTGAGTTCTCAGCTATAAAAGCATCCAAGTGGTTCACATCTGCCTTCAAAGACATTAATGTGTTTAAACTGTATATGTGAATGGTACTATAAATCTAGTAATAAGGTAGCTGTTCTAGGAATTGGTTATGTGATCATTCTCTGAACTTAGGATCAAACATTTACAGTTAGTGAAGTATTCAAATAAAATATTTAAAAATTAATTTATTAATACAAAACAACAGATTGTACTAGTATGCAGTTTAGAGTAACACAATTTTGATAGGTATAAGGTATTCTCTCATTTTAAAGTATGAACAACATCACATGCAAATCTTCACAGCACACACTGTTGCACGTATGAAAGAACAGTGACTCTCAGGTGTATGTCATTTAAAAATCTCAGAAACTTTACTGATATCCATTTGCAAATTATCAGGGATCTGCAATAATGCTTTCATTCGTGTGTCAGAGCAAATCTGACATGTTATGCACTAAACATGAGTATGTCTTCAAAGATTACTGTGCAGTGCAACTTTATGAGTATTTATAGGCCATGAGAACCAAAAACACTTGTAAAAAAAAACTTTTACTATTGGTCCTTATAAAAACCAAATTAAAATCTAAGCTTAAATCCCTCAAGGTCTATATCAATTTTATTCATTGTGTTATATTATTGATGCCTGAGAGTAATTTCTCTTTCATTCTCACACCAAAGTTTGTATTAGAAAGACTTGAGTGTAATGATGTAACTTTAGAGAGGTGGTGTAGGATACCTCCATTCTGGCAGCACCGATCCTCCAGATCTCACCTGCATGGACAATTTAGCTAAGGCTCAGAGTAAAACGGTACCATGGTAAAAGGTTTCTTGGTGGTCCAGTGGTTAGGATTCAGTGATTTTACTGTTGCACCTTGGGTTTGATTCCAGTCAGGCAACCAAGAGGTCACACCACCCTGAAAGACAGGAGCTGTATGTTGTGGCCCACTAGAGAAGGAACTGGCAACCCACTCCAGTATCTCTGCCATGAATACCAAGTGGATCAGCATGGTGTGTTGCGGTCCATGAGGTCATGGACAGTCGGACATGACTTAACAACGCAAACACAGACTAAAACGGAACTTATCATTGAGGACTCCAGCTACACAAAGATATCAGAGGTGGAGCTGACACCGGTGCAGCCTATGCAAGGCATCAAGGTCCTGGCCTTTGAGGGTCCAGGGCTGCTAGGGCCTTCTTGGCCCTCCTGCGTCCCCCATGGCCCTCCCATGGCTCTCCATCGCTCTCCCATTGCCCCCTCAGCCCTCCAGCGGACTTTGTAAACCTCTCGCGGCCCCCTCTGCCCTCCCATGGCCTTTACAGCCCTGCCGTGGCCACCGATGCCCTCCGGTGGTCCTCTTTAGACCCCCCTGGGCCCTCTCGTGGCCTTCGTGGCCTTCCAGCAACCCTCCCATGGCCCCTTTGGCCCTCCAGCAGCCCTCTGCTGGCACATGTAGCCCCCTCAGCCCCTTGCAGACCCTTTCAGCCCTCTGTGGCTCCAAGAATCCCCTTGTCTCCCTGTTGCCACAACGGCCCTCTGCCAGCCCCTGTGTCCCCCTCAACCCCTTCCAGTCCTATGTGCCCCCCTTGTCTCTCTGTGCCCCCCGGGGCCCTCTGTCAGCTACTCACAGTTACTTGTGGCCCCCTGTGGTCTTTCTTGGCCACCTGTGGCCCCTGCAGACCTTTGCTCCCCCTTTGGCCCTCTGCTGCCCCCTGTACTCATATAATTATTCCGCTAAGAAATATAGCAATGTTTTTAGCACCATGGCATACATTTTTTCTTTAGTACACCATGACGTTTTAAAATATACCAACTTTTTAAAGATCCCTCCTCAGGGTAGGCCAAGGAAGGCCCCACTGGTCGTTCCTATGAACCCACGGGCTGAACAATGTGTCTGCTCCTGTGTGTCATAACTCCACCCCCCAGTCACTGAAAGGAACTGTGACTCAGTCAATCTGTATTGAGTGAGATATTTTAAATCCGTATGAGATAACACCAATGTGCCAGCTGTAAGACTCTGTTGTACAATCCTGCTGCAAGTTTTTGGTCTGTTTGTTTCACTGCTGCAGATGCTGTATCCTTTGTATCATACTGACTGGTAGGAGTTCTGCCTGCACCAATTACTTTTCTTAAGTTTCAGCATTCACCTCTACCTGTGTGCTATTTCCTGCCTTCAGTTACCAGTCTACTTCTGATGACCTCTGTTTCCTGCCTCTGCGGTGGCATAGCCATCTGCTGCAATGCCAGTATGTTCCTGAGAACCTCTGCTATTGCTGCAATAGTTGTTGCTGCATTGTCAGTCTGCTTCTGAACTTACCTCTTAGCCTGTCTCTTAGCAGACTGATACAGTGCTTGTCTGTTTTTCTGCTGTTTGTGCCAGCACATAGACTGTTCTAAGTATCAGATTTTATGATGTAAACCTATACACACCAACCTTTTGCCTTTTCCTTCTAGTCATTAAAATTCTTAAAGCAACTTCATCTCTCTCTTTTTTAATTTTCATAAGCAATTATTCATTACTGAAGGCCCCCATTTTATGTACCACACCTGCTTTTTGCAGCTTCTGTCTCAGAAGGTATGTCTTTGTAAATTAATGAACTTTTGATTAGAACTAATGAGAGCGCTGACAGATGTACTGTATATACCACTGTTCAGATACAAATTTTCTGTGCATTGAAAGTCTCCTCCCACCTCAGAAAGTAGGTCATTGGAAACAAACAAACAAATATATACAGAACAACACAGAAGACTTCAAATAAAAAAACAAATTAAAGAAATAAACATGACTAGCTTTCGAATGAAGCACTAACTGTTACTGAAGTACTGTTTATAAATCCAATAGTTCCACATAGCTCCAATATTATGGTGCTCACTTGACAGATATAATGTCATGTGCCTAAATAATATGAGTGTCATTGCAATCACTTGATAGTTGGAGAGGTATGGATCCCTTCATTTGAAAGAAGTGCTATCATTTTGAATAAGGGCGTGCGTTTGCCTCTTGCGTATTGGTAGAGGGGGATATAGGGTCTCATTTAGAGCCCCATCTGACTATCAATACCATATTGGATAGTGGTGGTCAAGTGATCACCATGTTTATTTTTATATGTGAGAGCAATCTTTTGAAAAAGTAATCAGCCTCTTTTATTTGAGGGACCTTGCAAATATGAATGTTTTGGTGAGGGAACATGGGAGCTTTTGTAGAGCCCTACTCTCCCCTTAATTGTGATGTAGTCAAGCATGACAGTTTAAAATATCTAAATATGAAATGTTTTCTCATATTAATTATTATTATTATTTGTATTTTATTACACTCCTCTAGCGTAGTGTTGTTCAGATGATTAAAAGAGGAGACTCCCCTCTTTTCAAAAAAGATTGTCATACCTCTTTACATTTTGCAAGAGCTGAGGTAAGGAGTCATAATGGGCACTCCCAAATACCACCCCATTCCCAGAGGTCTCTCATTTTGCCCTACTGGATAAAAGTAGACACCACACACCACAGGTGTGCTGCAGAGGACCACTCTAAGTCTTCAATCATATTCAAGGAGTAGTTGAATATACATTTTCTGGACCTTTAATACATCAAGTTTCAAAGCATAGTTTTGATAGTAAAAATATACAGCCATGTGTGTGTAAAATCAAGTAAACTTTATTCAAAACAAAAATCTTAATAGATTAAAAAGGACAGTTTTTGTAATGCAGTTTCCTCAGAAGATTAGCCACTTACCACCTCAACTTGCTGAATTGCTCACAGATAACATAATTAGGGGTAGGGTATTTTTTTTAGTTTGTGTGTGCATTTAACTGGAAAAGACTGGAACTATGAGATCAGTGTGGCAGTTACCAGAGTTGCTGAAATTCTGGAAAAAAATGGGTGGTCGACTGTGGGAGAAATTTTCAGGAGGATCAGTAGGGAAAATTATGCAGTTTCCGCAAAGAGTTCTATAAATGTTCTGTAGAAGGCGGAGTTGAGCGATTGATGTCAGGAAGTGAGTTAAACAGTTGGAAATGTGTAGTTCTAGTATTTTGGAAGCAAATGAAATAAGTTAGGGTTGTAGTTAAACTTTGAAACTGGATTGAAAAAATGTTTCTTTACAACTGGTTCTGAAATATAACAGTTGGAAGGGAGCTTAGAAGATGTGTGTTCGGACCTGGGTGGACCAGTTAAGAGAGGGAGAATTTGTTGTGAGTGATAGAGTCAAGTGCACGTGTTTTAAGATGAGCACCTCATAATCATTCATTAATGTGTGGAAAAGTTAAGTGAAGTTAAGTGCTTGCAGTCGGTTTCTTTCTCGGCTGCTACTTCATCATCACCGCCATTCACTGTAGTTGTACCCAAGGCTCAGTTTTAGATCCCTCGATTTACTCTACATCCCTTAGCAATTTAATATGTTACACTGTGTTTGAGTAAAATTAGTATGGATATGATACTAAAATGTATCTTTTATGTCCAGACTTAATTAATTAGAGTATATAGAAGAGAGTGTTTAAAATATAATTGGGAATATAACATTTGCTGCTCGTTTTATTAAAAGTAGATTTCTTTATACATATAGGAATACAATTACTAAAACTACTTAAAAGGGTCACAAACTGGTTGACTCCCTTATTGAGTCATGCAGCTCTTGATCCATTGGGTGTATATCATTAATGCACTTAAAAGATAATTACTGCACTTGTGTATGAGCTGTGTTTTTATAATCATTGCTTAATGTCCTCTGTGACCTATTCACCTACATCTGCATCAATAACATTGGGAATTAAAAAAAACCTTAGTGGTTGAAATATTTGAGAAAAATAAGAAGAAACTGCAGACTGTTTCAACTTTTGGCACACGGCTCATTTTTCCTGTATTCATTTGAGTTTTCCTATGAGAAAAGCGTTGTACGTTATATTATCTTTCCATAAAGACATTTTTAAGCATTTGTTCCAAAATGTTTTTTTCAAACTAAATTTTCAGTTTAATTCATAAATACTAAAAGAATGTGCAACCATTTTATTTTTATTTTCCTTAACTGTCTATTTTTTCAATTATTTCATGATTTTATTACTCAACACAAACAATGACATAGGAGGAATAAAAGGTTAGAGGAAGGATTGAGACAGGAAAGGGCAAGGGAAATAATTTCAGTGAAATACAAGTTATACATTAATTAATCCATCAATTTTCTGGACCTTTAATACATCAAGTTTCAAAGCACAGATGTATAGCAATTAATACAAAAATAACTTTAAGGCAAACACAGTTTAGTAAGGAACTAATATTAGGTTAATGTGTTAAAGATTGTCAGAACACTGCAAGCTTTCTGAGTTTAAGAACCTCAGAAAGCTTTAATATCAATGTAGATACAACATGATATTGCTCATCTTTTGATAATTAACAAACGAAGGCCTCCATGTAAATCAAGTGCTCTTATGTAGGGCACTGCCGTAAACTGGCTGTGTGAGCTTTTCTCCCCTAAGTTCTACACTATTGTAAAATGTTTTGCTCCCCCAGGTAAGGGCACTCAACTTATAGCCGTAAATCCTGCCTTAGTCACAACAGATTTCTGTGTTGGGAGTAGCCAATTCAATCTTTACAGATGAGACGAGGCTTTAGGAGCCAATAGGAAATGCGAATGCTGTGATTATTATAATGAGTGGGAAGTTCCATAACAAGTGCAATAACTAGACTGCTGCAAGGAAATATATATATAAATATATATATATATATATATATATAAATATATATATATATATTTATATATATATATATATAAATAAATATGTATATATATAAATATATATATATATATATATATATATATATATATATATATAAATAAATATATATATATATAAATATATATATATATATATATATAAATATATATATATATATATAAATATATATATATAAATATATATATATATATATATATATATATATATATAAATATATATATATATATATATATATATATATATATATATAAATAAATAAATATATATATATATATATATATATATATATAAAAATATATATATATATATATATATATATATATATAAATATATAAATATATATAGAAATGCAAGCAAGAAAAACTGATTGTGTCTGGCAATTAAAGCTAAGAATCAGAGCAAATAGAAAGATAAAAATGTGGATCTAAATAAATAAATGGTAAAAATGACAAAATTTAATAAATATGTTAAAAATAGAAAAACGCCGTAAATATCAAAAACCACATCAGACAAAAAATACTTGAAATGCCCAATAAATGTAGCACATCACAAAAAAATGTGCAGGCTTATATGGAGTGATCCCCTGGTCTGGTCTACACAGAGTACAAACCAATCATCCTGGTTAAAAAAATGAATGTATAAACAAATGAATAGACAGCAACAATATATATTCTAAGAGTGGAAAAAGAGAGTAGAAAAAGAGAGTAGAAAGCTTAAGGTGACTAGGTAAAGGTGCTGGGGAGTAAAGGTGCTTGAATAGCAAAATAGTGCTATTGTAATAAAGTGCATGAAGTGCTACTAGTAAAGGGACCTAAAAGATGTCCGGGGAAATGTGGGACATTAAAGAAACCAACTGAATGTTGGTAAGGAGTGGGAAGTGTCAGACTGACACTGGTATTGTGTACCCGATATAGGCGGCCTATGAAAATATAATAATATCCTCCAAAGGCAGAGTGGACCGTTGCAAATGCCTATGGGGGTATAGTGAATGAAATGCGTGTAAAGTGACACTATAAACAATGTGTATGTGAGTGTAATGCGGTGTGATGAAGAGTTATGCGTGAATATAGGACCCTATAAAAAGGCTTGTGCCGTATGTGTCCAAGCTAAAGTGTCAGTAATGGGTGTGATGGAGATCTCCACTGTGCACGCTCCTGTAATTGAAATAAAGAGACACTCTAACAGAGTTCATATGAGGGTGAGGCAATAAAATGAGAAAGAAGATGGGGGAAAATAGGAGAAAAAGTGAGAAAAGAAGGGGGGGTGGTAAGCCACAAAGAAAGATTAGAAAATACACACGCAAGAATATATATGTGCAAGAATATAAACAGGATAAATCAGCCTAGAAACGAAATACAATGAAAAAATAATAACTAAGGGTCTTAATAGTGGTAGAATAATATAATGGGCAATTGGCAGAATATAGTCTTAGACACAGACACTAAGGGCCTCATTCTATTATCGGCCGTAAATCATCCGCAAAGCTGCGATTCCTTGCGCGGCTCTTGTTACCTTGTAATTCAAATAGACGGCGCCGCAAGGATATCCCCTTACGGCCGGCCGCATATCTTGCAACCGGCCGTAAGCTCAGAAATCTTTAAAAGCAAATATAAATTCAAGACGGCACTGTAAAGCTCTGTAAATGCTAGGGATCATAATGGGGGACATGAGGATTAATAGCAACCCCCTCTCAAGCTTGCACATCAGCCCAAATCCGATATTTCATTAACTGTTTATTTTCCGGCCGCAGCGTGGGCGGGTCTGAGGTGCTCCAAGCCCTCTGGACTTTTTCCACAGATATTTGACATAAATTAAAATAAAATTATTTACGGATTTGAAAGTAGGGGAATGTTGTGCTATGAATGCTAACACCTACAATCACTTTATAGTCTCCTCAGAGTGCAGGATGGCTTTATTATGGCTTTATTATGTGCTTAATTGTGTGCCTGCGGGACCTTTTTGCTGCAAGTAAGCTGCGGCTCGGTTTTAGCCTTGTAGAGAGGGTTCCGGAGCAATTGAATACCAACCGCGATTTGCTTGCGGCCGAAACTCTTGTGGCCGTGTAAGATCAAAGGCTTGCCTCCCGCGCGTGTGGCCGCAAGCGATAACAAGGCGCCGGCCGCAAGCCTGCCGGAGCCCCCGGCCGGAAGGGAATAGAATAGGCAAATAGCCTGCGGCCGGTCCTTGCGGCCCCACATCTCCTACGGCCGATAATAGAATGAGGCCCTAAGTCTGTGCAACCACTGATCTCAGGAAAAGACAAAATGTGGCTAGTAGGAAATCTAAATAACAAGAAACCAAATAAACAATATTGTTGAATAGCAGGAACATTTTTTTATTCAGAGCGTGAGAGATCATCCCATATCATTGGGAGTACTCACTGCTCATCATGTTGGTTTGGAGTCCACAAATCATTTCCTCACAATGCCACAGATTGGCAAGGGGATCAGCGGTACATTGGTACAGACACAGGTAATTGCCTGACCGGACGCTGATTTTGCAGGTATATAGCTTTTTCAAAGGCAATTGTACCGTGGCTAGATCTAGTAACTCTTAATTTATTATTAGTGCAATAATCCATGGAGAATTTTGTCTTGCTTTTTGGCTTTTTAGTGCAGTTCACTCGTAGCAGTTCTCTCACCATGTTTTTGGGATGGGAGATTAATATACCTAGGTATGATTTACTGTACTGCTATGGCACTCATAATTGTTTTTGCTCTGATTTACATAGGGCCCTTAAAATAGTATTTAGTATAGATTGAGTGTAAACTCAATCCCATAAAGAAACACATTATGTAGTGCCCCTAAAAATATTTTATTTTGGTGTTTCGACATTTATAAGACAGCAATTGCATTTATTGATGCAAGCTGCCTACTTCAGAGCATGTGCGGGGTAACGGAGCAGTTGACAGATTCCAATGGCTGCAATGATTTAACAACTCTTCCCTCCCATGCTTCCAACCTCCTTCTGCACTCCTCCCTCTACCTTGTTCAATAAGTTCGTACATGCTCTCAGACTTCAAGCATTTAGTAAGCGCTCATGTCAGACAAGATGGAAACTTTTATTACACAAACTAATCTTCAAAATATTTTTTTTAAGGTTATTTAAAAAAAGGGTTTTTAAGTTCATGATTTACATACATTTTGTTAGTTATTTTTTTCTACAATACAGTGGTGCTTTAATTTTTAAAATATGTCTGCATGTATTTCAGATATAACCTTTTTTTCAGGATGGCATGCACTCTTCAATTCCCAGAAATTATATGGCATGTGTATGTTTACTTTATTTTTCTATTCTCCCAAAAAAAATATTATTTTAAAGAATGACATGTAAAAAGCTCTTTTAGTAACTTAGAAAAATGTGTGTGAGCTTTCTTTGCATGAGCACTTACAGGTTAAGTGCTAGTAAATTACTTGATTCAATATCTGTATAGCTTTTTGATACACACAGTTAACTGAGTTTCAAGTTAATTAAATACTTTTATTGATGAGTGACTATGGATATATAAAGTATGAATGTTTTTATGGCAATGTAAACTGGCTTTCTTTAGCCTAAGAAGTGCTGCCAGTTAATGTATTGAACCATTTGTGGCTAAACCACAAAGAAAGTTCATGAACCTCCTTAGAAGGTCAGCAGTTTGTTTCCTTTTGCGCACTCTTGTTAGTAGATGGTTTCTCTTTACTGGCATGTAAAGGGGTAAGTACCAATAGTAGCTGTCAGCAGGAGCTGGATTTTGGGGGAAATGGAAGACAGAAGGTTTCATGTTTCCTTCCACACTGTGTTCGTGTTTGGGTTCAAAATCAACAGCCTTATTAAATTGCGATTCAGCAAATTTAAAAGGGCTCTATTTAAGCACACAGCATATTTTATTTACAGAAGATTTTAGTTAGTGAAGACCTTGCTTTTGGATAGAAGTTCATTAACTAAAAACTTCTGTAAATAAAATATGCTGTGTGCTTAAATAGAGCCCTTTTAAATTAGCTGAATCGCAATTTAATAAGGCTGCAAATGTAATAAACAATTAATTGCAATGGATTATCTGCCTTGGTCTGGAGTTCCTAGAAGTATGTCAATCCACCCCACCCCCAGAAGTTCAAAAGCTTGTTATATATTGTTTGGCAACTTTAGATTCACGTAATTCGGTTGCCTTGATGCTCTGACACATATTATTTCTACCAGTCCAATAGGATATAAATATGTTTTCTATACAAGGGGTTGTCACTAGTGATGTCGCGAACATCAAATTTTCGGTTCGCGAACAGGCGAACGGGCGAACCCGGCGAACCGCCATAGACTTCAATATGCAGGCGAATTTCAAAACCCACAGGGACTCTTTCTGGCCACAATAGTGATGGGAAAGTTGTTTCAAGGGTACTAACACCTGGACTGTGGCATGCCGGAGGGGGATCCATGGCAAAACTCCCACGGAAAATTACATAGTTGATGCAGAGTCTGGTTTTAAGCCATAAAGGGCATAAATCACCTAACATTCCTAAATTCTTTGGAATAACATGCTTTAAAACATCAGGTATGATGTTGTATCGATCAGGTAGTGTAAGGGTTACACCCGCTTCACAGTAACAGACCAATCTCCCCATTTAATGCACCGCAAACAACCGCAAACAGTCCCTTTGCACAACCGCAAACTCCCCATTTGCACAAGATTGGATACCAAGCTAGCCATGTCCCGTTCCTTGTCCTCACTGATGTCATTGAAGGTCTCTTCCTCCACCCAGCCACCAAGGGTCCCCGAAAGGTGACAACAAGCCCCCTGGGACGCCTGCTGTGTTTGGTCTTCCACCTCCTCAAAGCCACCTTCCTCCTCTGACTCCTCTTCTTCAGACTCCTTGCTTCTGTCTGTGTTATAATAAGGTGTGTACTGTTAAGTAGTACTATTCCTATCGGTTTAATCCCTGTTACGTCCACTATTAGGGGACGTGTATATGGCATTGATTTTTGGAACAGGGAGATGGAAAAAGATGCTTGGTCGGACCTCCTACTTCAAATTTGGGGCACTGCGTGTGCAATCTAAGGTGCCACCAGATATGAGTGTCACTGTGCACTGGCAAAAGTTGGCAGAGTAGGCGCTGTAGGCCTCACACACACGCCTGTAGGCAGGCAACTGATATTCAATCCAATTACAGTAAAAAAAAGTGTGGTTTTATGTCACTGTACACTACGGTTGCACCAGATATGACGTATCACTGTGCACTGGCAAAAGTTGGCAGAGTAGATGCAATAGGCTTCACACACACGCCTGTAGGCAGGCAATTGCTATTCAATCTATTACAGTAAAAAAAAGTGTTGTTTTATGTCACTGAGCACAATATAAGCTGTGAGCCTGACACAGGCAGGCAACTGAAATTAGATTACAGGAAAAAAATGGTTGTTTTCAATGTATGTTACACCACCAAATCAGATAAAATAAAATCTGTGTTTACATGTGTCACTGACTACCCAATACCAGATACGCATGTACATCTCCGTGTAGAAAAGAAAATAAGGAATTAACCCTTAACACATCTATCTGTGCAGAGCATGGAATGCTGGAATCACCTAAACATGTCAGTTATGGGTTAGCTTGTCAGTGCACTCATGAGTCCAGGGAAAAACTTCTCTCAATCACTGTCTTTACCATGCAACTCTATCAGGTTTTTGCTAATGCAACAGTCAGAAGGCAGGAAATACTTTGTATGTAAACAGACTTAAGACTTTACATGTTTTAGCTGCTTAGTGTAAAATAATAGATAATTTTAAAATACAATCTTGCTGTCTTTCACACTATGAAGAGCACTTACAATGAGGTAAATGGCCCTTTAACATCCCACGGAAAAAAAATTCTTTTGACACCTCTATTCTTAATAACACATCTTATTACTTACTTATATGCTAAAATTTGACCTAATAACATTTTCACTCACATTATATATATATATATTTTTTTTAATTCAAGTAATTTTCCAATTCATTCACTAATATTTTTTACACTGCTTTAATTTAATACACATTCAGTTCACTTTACAGACATTATTATAATCTCTTCATATTAAATTACATCAACAATGTAATTTTGCAATGCTTATTTATCCTCTTTTATTTCAAATCATTAATTTATGTTTTGACTCTGTAAAACACAAAAAGATAGATCAATATTTACTTCTCATGTCTGCGACTTAATAAGAAATATTTATATTTATATTTTCGTATATAGTGATTCATCAATTTCTTGCTTTGTTTCATAATTTTCTTCAAAAGTCTGGATCCATCCAGCCCAACTTGTACTTATACCACTTTTCATGATGTCTCACTTCACTTTGATATCTTCAAAACAAATAATAACAAAAAATAACAAAAAATATTTATTGATCCAATTTATAAAACGTACCTCTATTTAAGGACACTGCTCTTCCACCTCCATTCAGCCTCTGTAGAAGAGGTCTAGCGAAACGCATGTTAGGACGTTTAAAACACAAGAAAATTGCATATGTGCTGACGTCAAGTGTTAGCGTGTGGGATTAATGAGGAGACAGCACTGCCAATAATCCTGATGGCAGCATTTTCAATATAGGAGCATAGAAAGTGTAATTTTCTGGGGGAGGGGGGTCATGGTAACCCAACTTGTTATTAATTTCCTCTGCACACTCATGTCTAATTTTATAATAATATAGGAGACTAGTTAGTGTTTCATGGGGGAGAGGCTTTGGGAAACACAACTTCTAATATCTATCTCTCTGTCACACTTTAGATTTAATGTTAGTCACTATGGCAAACCTAGGTCCCTATTTAATTGTCCAAATTGTAATTACTGGCGCCCGTAAAAGTTACAGATATTTAATTGGCTACATTTTACAACTCGCAATCCATTTGCGAGTTAAAGGCTCAAAATCACTGCGGTTGTTAAAAACATAACTCCATCCTATCTCCCCCTTTGATGTTTGAAGCCTGTAAATGTTACCAGTGTTAAAGACGCAATATCCATATTTAATTGCAACAATTCAACAAACCAGCAATTGCCTTCAAACCTGTAAAGGGCAAATGTATCAAAAAATCCTACTAGTACTAAATAGAACCCACAAGTGGGTTAAATACCTGTCCGTAACACTGTAAAAGCAAATATAAACACACTACTGTACTTTAAAATACTGGGAAAGCAATGAAAATCATTAGTAATCTCAAGCTTGCAAAAAAATATTTTGTTACATTTTTTTTCCATGTTATATTGATCCCAGGAATCAAGGGGTTAATACACATCAGGCCACCCACATGGACTAGAACAGATGATTTATTAATTATTATGGATTTCCACATTTCTGGATTGCGAGTCTGATCACAAATGGGACTTCTAAACACTATGGGCCTCATTCTATTAGCGGCCGTAAATCGGCCGTAAGGCTGCGATTCCTTGCGGGGGTTCAGTTAACTCGCGATTCTATTATACGGCCCCGCAAGGATCTCCTTTTACGGCCGGCCGCATATCTTGGAACCGGCCGTAAGCTGTGAAATATAAAAACTCAAAAATAAATTCAAGCCTGCACTGTACAGCTCTGTAAATGCTAGGGATCATATTGGGGGACATGAGGATTGAAAGGAACCCACTCTCAAGCTTGCACATCAGCCCAAACCCGAGTTCAAATTAACTGTTTATTTTCCGGCTGCGGCGTGGGCGGGTCTGAAGTGCTCCAAGCACTCTGGACTTTTTACATGGATATTTTACGGATATTAAAAATAAAATATTTTACGGATTTGAGTATAGGATAATTATGTGCTATTTTTTCTAACACCTAAAATCCCTTTATAGTCTTCTCAAAGTGCAGGATGGCTTTATTTGAGCTATTTTATGTGCTTAATTGGTGCTAGCCGGACCTCTTTCCTGCAAGTAAGCAGCGGCTCGCTTTTAGCCTTGCAGAGAGGTTTCCCGGAGCAATTGAATTGCAAATAGGAATTTCTTACGGCCGAAACTCTTGCGGCCGTTTTAGATCAAAGGCTTTCCTCCGGCGCGAGCGGCCGCAAGAGATAGCAAGGCACCGGCCGCAAGCCTGCCGGAGCCTCCGGCCGTAAGGGAATAGAATAGCAGAATAGCTTGCGGCCGGTCCTTGCGGCCCCGCAACGGCTGCGGCCGCTAATAGAATGAGGCCTTATATAATTGTAGTCTAAACTCTATGTTTTACTGACGTCATGATGACGGTCTCATTTATTTTTGGCTCTGTCTAAATTGTAACTTACTGGCATGCTTAATTGATCATGATCATGCCCTGAAATGCTGCATACGGGTTTATGGTTTGTGTGTGGTGCCTCTGAGCCTGTACTTGCGGGCTTGAGCAATTAAATACATCTGTAACTGTAGCAAATGTCTACCCCAAAGACATAAGGCCTGTATGAAGGTAATTACAGTCTTAGAAATAAATGGGGGCCCTAGTGACTTTGAATTTTAACAAATACTAAGTTTAATATCCTGGGATCTATTTGTGAAATATATCTATTTAAATATCCTACAGATAACTGTGTGACAACTATTATAATTTATTTAGTATTGCTGCAATTGAAATTATATTTAATTTTCACAGGATTCAATTATTCCTATATCTCCTCACTATACCACACCTATTTCATTTAATTGTGTTTTAAGTGATTTTATATATGCTTCTATATTTTTCTTAATTTCTTAATAAAAGTTGTGTTTTAACTTCTTCTTCCGTCTGGCACTGATTATCTGATTGCAGTAATTAGACATATGTAAACGGATAAGTAATGGGGTATTATTGCTTCCTTATATGAAAACACTTTCTTTTTCTTTTTCCTATTTACATATTTCTTTGCAACCTCAAGTTTGCTGGCCAATTAGCCACTTGTAGATAATGTTTACATGGTTTCCCACTCAACCATTAGAAGCTATAGTATGGAGATGCACAGTTCAATCTCATCTTTAAAAGCCTCTGATTACAAGAATAAAATATTTCTAGAATTGCTGAAATAAAATATTTGGCATTTTTTATTTTCCCTGAATGCAAACCTAGAACGTAAAAAATATATACATGAGAAAAAAAATAGATCTTGCTTTGACTACTTTGTGTAAAATGTATTCAAGAACGTTTATAAGCTCAGTGCCTGTTTACCATGAGCAACATTCAAAAACCAATACCCTAAATTAAATAACATAATTACTTATAATTTAAGAGAGAAATAACTGGTGCAATAAACCTTCAAGTCACCAAGTTTTAGCATACAGAAGTGCCTAGTATTAATACACAAATTGTACTGTTAATAATTTTTTTTCACTATGTTTCTTGAGATACCTTAAAAAATCTATTATCAAGGATTCTTGATTTTTTTTTGTTGTAAACTTTGTGACTGAAAATAAAAACTGCAGCTTATTGTTAGCCGTAAAATAATAAAGAAGGCCCATGAAAAAAAAATCTGAATCTTAAATCTGCGGCAAAACCTAGAGCTGACTTCCATGTATCTGCCTATTTGTTGCACAACTTTACTGGCAGAGCCTGGGGAAATGTGCTATATTTCCTGCTACAGGAAGTAGGCGTTCCAGCCTAAAATTTGTGGAAAAATAGCAGTTTTCATAAATGATCATTTTTTAATCACAATAAATAAATACAAATATTTATATGAATTTTTACAGTTTTACAGATATGAAAGCTAAGTTAAAATTGTCATACAAAGGATCTCAGACTTTTATTTAGATAGATAATATAATTATTTTAATTATAGTAATTTTTTAATATAAATATTTTATGGAATTTCCTAACTATTTTAAGAATACAAATGTTTAAAACAGAATAAAAAGAGTGATCTAGGAATGATTTTCTATAAAATAATTGTGGGGAAGATTTTGAAGAATGCTTTTTCTAGCAGAAACCTTACATGACCTCTTCCTATAAGAGGAGTAACACATTTGTTCATTAGGCTGCAATCCATTGTAGCCATTCTGGAAGCCATAATATCGAAACTCCCACTAACATCAATTAAACGTTAGGCAACAAGTAAAAGAGAGTAACACTTTGTCCCATCAGTCGCTTTATTGAGCTTTCATGATGTTTTTATTCCTCCCCTTACAACTAGGGCACCAAACTTACTCACATGTCTTAATGTAGCTTTTCCTGCTGTAATAAAACGCGTGTACACATAAAGTGCCTTGCAAAAGTATTCATCCCCCTTGGCATTTTTCGTGTTTTGGTGCCTCACAACCTGGCATTGACATGGATTGTTTGAGGATTTGCATCATTTAATTTACAGAACATGCCCACAACTTTGAAGATGTTTTTTTTTTATTGTGAAGCAAACAACAAATAGGACAAAATAACACGAAAAGTCAATATGCATAACTATACAGCGCCCTAAAGTCAATACATTGTAGAGCCACCTTTTGAGGCAATCACACCTCCAAGTCGCTTTGGATAAAGCTCTATGAGCTTGCCACATCTTACCACTGGGATTTTGCCCATTCCTTGCAAAACTGCTCCAGCTCCTTCAAGTTGGATGATTTGAGCTTGTGAACAGCAATCTTTAAGTCTGACCACAGATTTTCTATTGGATTGAGGTCTGGGCTTTGACTAGGCCATTCCAACACATTTACATGTTTCCCCTTAAACCACTCAAGTGTTGCTTAAGCAGTGTGTTTGGGGTCATTGTCCTGCTGGAAGGTGAACCTCCGTCCTAGCCTCAAATCACGCACAGAGTGGTACAGGCTTTGCTCAAGAATATCCCTGTATTTAGCATCATCCGTCTTTCCCTCAACTCTGACCAGTTTCCCAGTCCTGGCTGCTGAATGGGGATGGTGTTTTTTAGGTGATGTGATGTGTTGGGTTTGCGCCAGAGCACCTTCCTCCATACATTTTGGGAGTCTCCCACATGCTTTTTCGCAAACTCAAAAGGTGGCGGCTTACTGAGCAAGAATTGGAGCAACCCATAACCTACCTCACAAGGAAGCTGCTTTCCAGTGAGGTGGCCTACGCAGCAGTGGAAAAGGAGTTCTTAGCTGTTGTATGGGCCTTGAAAATCGACAACACTACCTCTATGTTCACTGTGGTAACAGATCATAACCCCCTATGTTGACTTTCTAGAGTGACGGGAGACAATGGGCGATTGCCATGATCGAACCTGGCCCTACAGATGTTTGATTTTGGAGGGGAAATGTCCATCCAAATGCTGACAGTCCCTCGAGGCAGGATGATAAGTAAAGTTAGTATAGTCAAGGGTTGGTATTAAAATTAAAATGTTTATTAGTATTTTTTTATTTGCTCTGTATTTTAACTATTGTGTTGTGTCATTCAATAATGCTGCTAATTGCTTTAATAGCAATGTTTTGTTACCCACCAGTCCCAATAAGAAATAAAAGGACTATAAATAGATACCCATTACTGCATGTGAATGATGCCACTAATACAGTGACCTGACCTGCATAGATTGGTATCATCAGAGACTTTGGGTAATATTATCCTCTTTAAAAAATCATCACATGTGTTATTTGCTTTTATGTGTTAATAAACATTCCTATTTGAGGAGATGCACTGTTTGTGTTTCATATAGCAGAAAATAGTAGGAATGTCTGTTTTTCCTTACCAAGAAGTGAACCTGTCTGTATTGACTAAAATGTAAAATCCAATGCATTAAATGGATATGGAAGGTTTCTGGGTTTTACAAGGTGTTATGTATACATGGTCTCTGGCCATGGTCCCTGACAGGCTAGGACCCTACACTGGACATCAAGCCCTACGGAATCTGTGGCAGACTCACATAGAGATTATTTGCATGATTTTAGGCAGTAAGACCAGAGCTTTTAATGGCTTCTTAATAAAACAAAGTACATACAGGTAAATAAATACATACGCTTTTTTTTTTTTTTTTTTTTGCCAGTTCCTTCTCCAGTGGGTCACAGCATACAGCTCCGGGTATTCCTAGGTTTCTCCCATCCAAGTACTGACCAGACCCAACGCTGCATGGCTTTAGGGTGGTGTGACCTTTTAATTCCCCCACTGGAATCAAACCCAGGTCACAGTGGTGAAAGCAACAAATCCTAACCACTGCACCACCAGAGCCTAGTAACATCTAGAAACCTTTATTAATCCATGGCTACCGACTTGCACTAGGGGTGATGTAAGAACATTTCTATGTAAGACACTGATAGTGATCCCTCTGTGTTCTCTAAGCAATCAAGTGACAGCAAACCAACCATATCATTTACTGTAATAGAAAGTACAAAGGCGATAGTGTATAAGCTTAGGAAATACACATTTTCTCTTTGATTTACTTTTTAAATACATTTTTATAAATTAATTGTTATTATAGACCACACAGTAAATTAGACTCAAAAATCTGAAAAGTGATCCTTATTGATAATGGTGCCGCCCTTTTACTACTAGGATAATTTATCAAAGTTAAAGCTTATCACCGATGGATAAACAGGCCCCAAAGAAAACATAAAAAGTGTTTGCTAAAGATAGTAAATGCAATATAAGTAATTGAAATGCTTAAATATTGCCTATGTACTAAAAAAATCCCCTTCTGGATTGCTACCTTGCTGTGGTGAGAGGGCTTGTGTGCTTCAGCGAAGCTGTGAGCTATACCATGTAGGGTCATCTAAGATAGTCCGGTCATAGCAGAGAGTTCAGACAAATTGCAGTCCCCTAGAGAAGGAATTAGCAATCCACTCCAGTAACTTTGCCAAGAAAATCTTATGGATAAGCACAAGCAGAGATAAGATGTGCCTGGCGTGCTACAATCCCTGGAGAGGTGGAAACGACTGAGCGACTAAATACCAATGTACTAATATATTTATGTATAATTAAAATTAAAAAGTTTTGTTAAGGGAAACCCATAAAACAAATATTAGGAGATCAAGTTAAAAAAATCAATGAATTAACCAGGTGTCCATGGTAACTAACAGTCTACATTATCGAAATAAAGACTTTAATGATCAATTGCTCCTTTTACTGCATAGTAAATATAATATTTTTTCAATCAGTATTGCGCATAAGAAAAACAGTTACAAAATATTTGCAAAACTCGGACATAAAAGTTCATGACATTTCCAAGTTAAATAACTGGAATTTCATTAAACTAGTTGTCGGGCATTATTTGACTTGGAAAGCACGTTGACACTAGACTGTATAAGAATCTCTGGAAATAAATATTTTTTCAAGTGCAAATAATTTGGTCTATTTAAATTATTTTTCATCCTTCAGGACAAATGTCTTAGAAAAATTGTTTTAATGATTTTCAGTTTCCAGATTATTTTTATATTGAATGTATGATGTTAGTTAGATAACTAGAGTGTATGACAGAGCTCCGGGGTATCCAAACTCTGGAGCTTAATTAAAGATTGTCTGATTTTTTGAATTGAAAATACTTTATTCCTTCTTTGACCCTATTTGTCTTAGAAAATGTCTGTTAGTCTGGTGCTGATTTTATAGTCAAACATTTAAAGAGACGCTGTAATGAACGACGCGGAGGCTGCACAGGCTCCCTGGGTCAGCCTGTAGCGTCACGTGACCCAGCGGAGCCTGTGAGGCTATCAGCCAATCAGGAGCGTCGGGGGCGTGTCGGAAGCCCGTTTCGCGCCATTGAGCAGAGCAGCGCGGTCTCCCGACTGGATGGACGGAGGTCTGAGGTCCTGCAGCTAAAAAAATACAGTAGGAAGGTTTAATTACTGAGATTTCACCCCAGCTTACCAGCATATAAGGGGATATCACTGTTGAGGCTATCCTTGTCTGTTTTTGTGTTCTTTTCCTCCTCCGTTTTTTGTGTGTGTGTGTGTCCCTGTCTCCCTGTGGTGTGCTGTGCCTGTGTGTGTTCCTGTGTCTGTGTGTGCCTGTTTTCTGCTTGTTGTGCCCCCTGTTTGTTCCCCTGTTAGCTATTTCTATGGATCCAGAAGGCTTAGAGGCCTTACTGGCTGAGGTTAGGACCCGTGCCTTAAGCCAAGGGGTCAGGTGGGTGCAGGACAGGCTGGGACCTCCCATGCCTTCTGCGCTTGGAGCTCAGCACATTGTACAGGAACAGCCTGCGGTGGCTGGTGTCCTAGCCAATCCTGATGCCTCCAGGGAAATTTTTTCCCATCCCACCACTGTAGGGCTGCCAGACCCACGTCCATCAGGTAGCAGAGACACCAGAGATGGGGGGGTTACAGGTCAGGGCGGCCGGGACCCCATACCCCCCAGGCAGGCGAGCGCCAGGATCACGGGCGGTGGGGGTGAGGGCCTAGCAATCCGGCCACCACCTGCCAACTTGCCTAAAGGTCCTAGGCCGCGACAAAGGTCGCGAAACACCCCTCTAACACCCCGCAAGGGGGGTGCAGGGGGTAAGAGAAAAGCCGGGAGTCCTAAAAAGGCTCCTACAGGCCCTCACGGTGCCAAGCAGACGGTCCCTGGGGTTTCCCTAATTAACAGTGCTTCTGGTACTTTACAGGGACGCCCAACTGGCAGCGAGAGGAGCATGGCGACGACGAGAGAGAGAAGAGATGGGGTCATCAGAGAGATGAACAGCCAAGACAGCATGGTCATGATTGATGACATGCCTGTGACAGCGGCAGTGGCGAGGCTAGGACGCCCCACTCGAGCTAAGAAGGCTACGAGCAGGTACAGTCCGCTGCTATTTACGCACACACCGCTAAGGCGTAGCAGAGTAGAGACTGAGGGCGATACGGTTAGGCCACAGCGCAAAGGGTCTAAGACTGACCAACAGCTGGATATTCCAACGCCCGAGGAAGTCTCAGGGGGCCCCCTACAGGGGGCGGCGGAGGCAGTGCTAGCCTACTCCAGCCGCGCAAGCTTAGCTGACCAGGACCCTTCCTCAGACGAGGAAAGGGCGGTATGGGCGCGGGCATGCAGGTCGCGGAGAGCTAGTGACTGTTCTTCTTGTACCCACAGATCCAGAAGGAGATCCCGGTCTAGAAGCAGAAGATCTTGTCGGTGCAGCTGTGCTTGCACTGGATCTGAGAGGAGAAGCCCGCGGAGGGCCAGACGGTCAGAGTCCCCGGAGCGTCAGGAGAGACGCGGGGATACTCCGTTGGCCGTATCTACTCCTAAGCTTCCAGAAGCAGGTGAGCGCTCAGAATTGAGCTGCGCAGCAGACAAGGGTGGTTTTATTGGGTCATTAAGGACTCTATTAGCTGCGCATAACATTGCAGTTAGCGAGCGCGAAATGGGAGCGTGGATAGGGGGGCTAGCAAAGGGTGCATGGTCCCAGCCAGCAGCGGTAGTGGCGCCAGCGAGCGCGAGCGAGGCGCTAGCTAGCTTGCGCGCGCCCGAGCCGGTAGGCAGCGCAATAGCAGCAGTTGGGAATAACACTGTGGGGGTTACCGACGCAGCCATGAGGCCCATAGTCCTCTGCTCGTTGGATAATTTGGGTGCACACCTTCCACAGGAAGTAAAGGAAAAGATCTGGAGGAGGGAGTTTATAGAGTTGTTTTCCCTTCTCCCTATGTCTAGGCAAACAGACCTGGCCGAGAGGGGCCCCAGGGAGGGGAAATCCTTTGCTAGGCTACCCAGGACGTTTGATACCTGGCTGCAAGCATTTTCTATTTGGGCTTGCGTACTGTGTGAGCGGCACCCTGAACAGAGTTCGGGATTGTTCGTCTACATAGACGAAATTCGGAATGCTCACAAGGTTTATGGGGGTACAGCCTGGTGGCGGTACGATGAGGAATTCCGGCAATACTTGGCCTCAAGGCCAAGTATGGCGTGGAGCGACAAAGCGGTGGCGTATTGGCTAAACATCATGACACCCATGAGAGTCACGACGCCCTTTCGGAGCGGGGCCGGTGGAGGTAAGGGCCCCACCCACGCCTCAGGAGCAGGTCTTAAGACCTGTTTTTCGTACAACGAGGGGGTCTGCAGATGGGCGCCTAACTGCAGGTTTAAGCATGCATGCTCAAACTGCGGAGGTGAACACCCCCTGTCTAGATGCAGTAGACCCAAAGAGGGAGGCAGGGGCGAGCCTCCTGCAAAGGGGCAAGACGCCCATACGCCTCCCCGCCATGCTGCCGTGGCTAAAGCGCTACGGTAAATTGGCAGGCACCGCCGAAGCGGCGCGCCTATTGGAGGACGGGTTCCAAGAAGGATTCCGGATTCCATGTGGGGTCGACATTCATGGTTTTCTTGTCCCAAACCTGAAGTCGGCTAGGGATTTCCCAGGGGTAGCCAAAGCTAAGGTGCTTAATGAAGTAAAATTGGGGAGGATGGCCGGGCCATTTGCGGCCCCGCCCATCCAGGGTTTAGTTGTGTCTCCTCTTGGGGTGGTCCCCAAGAAGGAGAAGGGTAAATTTAGACTGATCCAGCATCTCTCATACCCCAGAGGCCGTTCGGTAAACGATGGCATATCAAGAGACCAGGCTACTGTGTCTTACGAGTCATTTGACCGGGCGGTCGATTTGGTGAGGAGGAAGGGCCAGGGGGCCCTTATGGCAAAAGTGGACATCGAGGCAGCATTCAGATTGCTCCCCGTGCACCCGACAAGCCATCGGTTGCTGGGGTGCTTCGTAGACGGAAGTTACTTCGTTGACTTATGTTTACCCATGGGATGCTCGATATCCTGTGCTTACTTCGAGGCTTTCAGCAAATTTTTACAGTGGGTTGTGAGCATCGAGGCGGGGTACAAGAGTGTTACCCATTACCTGGATGACTTCCTTTTTGTTGGCCCAGCGAGAAACGACGCTTGCCGTTTTATGCTGGAGGTGTTCACCGAAATCTGTACAGAATTCGGGGTACCATTGGCCCATGACAAGACGGAGGGCCCTACGGAACAATTGACTTTTCTGGGGATTCGGATTGACTCCTGCAAAATGGAGTGCAGTCTTCCCTTAGAGAAGGTGGAGGACATGCAAGCCGAGATTACGGCGCTGCGGGGCGCACGGAGGGTGACCCTGCGGCGGCTGCAATCAATATTGGGGAAGTTGAATTTCGCGTGCAGAATTATCCCCATAGGGCGGATATTCTGTAGACGGATGTCTCTGGCTACGGTAGGGATTGCGAAGCCGCATCATTTCCTAACAGTCTCTAAGGCCATGCGCGACGATGCAGAGGTATGGGCAATGTTCCTTGCAGACTTTAACGGGCGGGTGGTCCTTCAAAAGGAGGGCACCACCAGCGCAGAGCTAGACCTGCACACCGATGGTTCTGGACCGATCGGTTGTGGGGCGTATCTCCAAGGGAGATGGTTCGCTGCGGCATGGCCGGAGGAATGGGAAGAGGCGGGTTTACTGCTGAACCCTACATTCCTGGAGCTGTTTCCTATGGTGGTAGCAGTGCACTTATGGGGTCCTTGTTTCAGGGACAGGCGAGTCATTTTCCATTCGGGTAATAAGGGGTTGGTTGAAGCCGTGAACAACATCACGGCGGCATCCGTACCAGTGATTAGATTGCTTAGGCATCTTGTGCTATGTTGCCTTCGCTTGAACATATGGTTTCAAGCAAGACACGTGACAAAGGTGAATAACGGAATTGCTTACGCCCTCTCTCGGTTTCAGGAGGATCGTTTCAGGGCGCTGGCTCCTCGTGCGAACGCTCTGGGGGAGCTCATCCCCGAGGAGCTCTGGGAGATTGGAGCTGTCAGGTAACGAGACTCGTGAGACAGTCTGTTGCCCCAGCGACGTGGAACGCTTATAGACGCGTGTGGGCTAAATGGGATAGCCTAGTGGCACTGGCAGGTGGTGCCACGACGGAGGACAAGAGCGTAGGGATCTTGCTTTGGTACCTGCTGCGGTGCGCCGAGCAAGGCGAATCAAAACCCGTAGTAGGGAGACAGGTCACGGCGCTTGCTTTTATGTTTAAGCTTGCTGGGCAGAGGGACCTTACTAAGGAGTTTCTAGTGCGCAAAGTGGTGCGCGGAATGTTCAGCGGTGCGCAAAGGCCAGATAGTAGGCGGCCAATAACATTTGCGCTGTTGCTGAGATTGGCTCAGGAATTGGTGGTGGTTTGCAGGGATCCCTTTGAATCTCTACTTTTCCGAACGGCTTTTTCCCTGGCGTTCTTCGGAGCGTTTAGGATAGGGGAGTTAGTCGCGAACAGTAGACACGGTTCGGGGGGGCTGCAATTGGTGGATACCTGCCTCAGGGAAGGTACGGTGGTATTGTGGTTGCGGAGGTCAAAGACTGACCAGGTGGGTAAAGGAAGAGAAGTGGTTCTGCATCAGGTTGGCACAGAGTGTTGCCCATATGCATGTGTAGTGGAGTACCTTAAGCAGCGACCGGTGGGACGGTGTTCGCTGCTGGTCCACGCCGATGGAACGGCACTGTCTGTGTATCAGTTTAAAAGAGTTTTAAAAAGCGCACTGCATCGGCTCGGTTTCAAGCAGTCCGACTTTGGGACACACTCCTTTCGGATTGGAGCTGCCACTGAAGCGGCTAGGTTGGGGTTGCCCGACGCGGCAGTAAAGCGCATCGGGAGGTGGGACTCAGACCGTTTTCGTTCCTATGTTCGGCCTAATGCAGTGGTTTAATGGTGTTGCTTTCTACTTTCAGGGGAACAGAAGCAACTATGGATTGTGGGCCATTCCTACGTGTACTTGGCCCATAGGTTAGCCGCAGTTACCGAAGAAAAGGCACAACTGGGCTTTCCTGTTACGGACTTACGCGTAAGGTGGTGTGGTATTCGGGGTCTGCGATGGGCGCAGCTCGACGGCCTCTTGGAAACGTACGCACAGCGTTACGGGCAGCCCAGTCTTATCATTCTTCATGCCGGCGGGAACGATTTAGGGACAGTTCCCATGAGACGAATGCTAAAGGTGATGAGACGAGACATCGAGAAATGGGTGAAGAAGTTCCCTGGCACGTTCCTTATCTGGTCTGAGATGATCAAGAGAAGATCATGGCGTAACGCGCGCGACCCAGTATGTTTAGATAAGGCTAGACAGAAGATAAACCAGCAGATTGCGAGCTTTGTGAGAAAACAAGGTTTCTCGGCCATCCGGTATAAAGATTTCGAACCGGTCGGCGCAGATGATTTTTTCGCAAAGGATAAGGTTCATCTTACGGAAATAGGGTACGAGTTGATGATGTTGGAGTTTAGGGAGAGTGTTTTGCGGGCTTTGGCTTTAATGTCCAGCAGGGGGGGATCGCAGCCTCGGGAGGCGTCCCTCGCATGCTCCGTGGCGGGAGGTGAGTTGCCCGGCCCACTGGCCTAAGGGGGCGATGGCCCCACCTCACAGGGCGTGCTTAAAGATAAGCATTGGGGCTTTGGGCAGGGCTCAAAGCGTGAGGTCACTGTTCGTGGCCGGGCTCCTCCCCCGGAAGGAAAGGACTAAATTAGTCATCTGAATAAGTTACGGTTGTTTGTTTACATTGTGTTAAAATAAAGCTGTGGCCCGTTGTTTCTCCCAACTCAAGTTGTCGTGTCATTTATTCCATCAACTAGCCTGAATGGATCATGCATGGGTCATGAACGACGCGGAGGCTGCACAGGCTCCCTGGGTCAGCCTGTAGCGTCACGTGACCCAGCGGAGCCTGTGAGGCTATCAGCCAATCAGGAGCGTCGGGGGGCGTGTCGGAAGCCCGTTTCGCGCCATTGAGCAGAGCAGCGCGGTCTCCCGACTGGAATCCCACCCACCCACCCTGTATTTTGTTGTTAACAGATGTTATGGTTTATTCTTTAAAAAAAAAAAAAAAAAAAAATAAGTATATATAATATAAATAAGAAATATTGAAATTAATATATTTTTGGTTAAAGAATTCGGAGAAGTGGCTATTGTATGTTGTGTTTTGTTAATTTATGTCTGTGCGGCGGGAGGTGAGTTGCCCGGCCCACTGGCCTAAGGGGGCGATGGCCCCACCTCACAGGGCGTGCTTAAAGATAAGCATTGGGGCTTTGGGCAGGGCTCAAAGCGTGAGGTCACTGTTCGTGGCCGGGCTCCTCCCCCGGAAGGAAAGGACTAAATTAGTCATCTGAATAAGTTACGGTTGTTTGTTTACATTGTGTTAAAATAAAGCTGTGGCCCGTTGTTTCTCCCAACTCAAGTTGTCGTGTCATTTATTCCATCAACTAGCCTGAATGGATCATGCATGGGTCATGCTTAAACACTCTAGCTAACTTCTCTAAAGAACCCCTGAAGGAAAGAGATGCAACCCGCCCAAACCAACATCAAAAATAAATACTATGACAGGAGACTACCTTACTTTCCCACATACCTTCCCTAAAAACTTTATATTGCTATATTTTAGTTTAATTTTATTTCTGGAAATGTATGTAAAAATAAAAAAAACTTTAGGTTATGGCAAAAACTACAGAACCAGCATCATTAATCAGTAAAATCTTACTGTATAACTGGCTATCTCAAAATTAATATTGACCCTGTAAATATAAACAAGAGCACGATCTGTATTGATGTTTCATGCACATGTTATCATTACTGTATTGTTTTCCTCTGCTTGCCTTAACGTAATAAAACGTATTGAAACAAAAAAGACTAATGTGGTCATTATTTTAATGCATTTCTGAATAAGTACATTTGAGTAAAAAATTTTGAGCAAGTAAAAAACTAGCAATACAGCCTTTTTTTACCTTTTATATAAAAGTATTCTTAACTGTAATCTACTGTATTTTCTTTTGTCATCTAGTTAAGTCTGTTACGGGTATTTACTGTATTATTCTCCTCACACCTATGGAAAATGTTCAGTAGAAACCAAAATGGTAGATCTCACAGCAGCATAAGTGAATCTAAAAGGTAATATTATTTTGTTTATATTCTAAAACCATTCTTACACAGGGGTCCTTAATTGTAACTCACATGGAGGCAGGTTCAAATGTTTGCTCCACCTTCAGCCACCTGACTTTATTGTGCGGATCCAGTACTTGGAAAAGATAGAAAAGATAAAATGAAAAAAGCTATAAAACTCTCATTATTTTTGCTCACCCCCAATAATATTGCTGTAAAGAAGAACACACATTGGTATGTATAGCCTTATCATGGGATCTATATCAGAACGGACTGCCTTCAGTTGCTAGCAGTGGTGTAGGAACCTCGGGAATTTGGGGGGGGGGGGGGGGGGGAATCACCACAGTGCCCAGTCTGACTTCCTGTCTCTTCTACTCTAAAAGCTGGGTCTCACCAGATCACGCAAGACTATCTTGCGTGATCTCATGAGCCCCAGGTATCAGAATTATCCGGGCAGCCAAAGTGACAGAAGTTGGGGGGAGGTACTGAGCACTGCCGGAGAGTAAGAGATTCCTATTAGACACCTGGGGCCTCATTGTAATGCTGGCTGTAGGAGCTGCGTTGACGCAAGGGGTGGCCGCAAGCTACTATGTTATTCTAATCCCCTGCGGCCGAGGGTTCCGACCAGCTTGCGGCCGGCACCCTGCGTTCCCTTGTGGCCACAGCCTTTGATCTCACACTGCCGCAAGAGATTCTACAGCATGAAAGCACCCATCCCTATTCAAATCCTCCAATCACCCTACCGTCAACTCTGTTAAACACCCGAAAATGGCCACAGCTTTCTTCCACCCTGGAGCCATCACAAAGGCTGTAAAGCCCTTGTGTACCCTCCAATTAATCCCCCCGCTGGCTGCAGGGGACCCGATCGGGACCCCTGCAGTGTCCCTACATTAACCCCATAATGCAGGGGTCCCAATTGCGACTCCTGCAGAGTCCTAATATTAACCCTATAATGCAGGAGATGAAAAAGGACCCCTACAGGATGCACACATTAACCCTTGCTGCAAAGGTCCGATCAGGACCCCTGCAGACTCCCCACATTAACCGCTTGCTGCAGGGGTCCCAGTAGATATCCCTGCAGGCCCCCCACATTAACCCCTCACTACAGACGGTCCCTATCGTGACCCCCCAGCATCTACAAAATTTTAATTTCCCGCCCCGGGTCCGAGTCCGCAGGCTTGAATTCAAAATTCAAGCCGGGGAAATTCTGGGGTCTGAATTTCCTGCCACGGGTCCTTAAAGGGCCTGGGGCACCATAATGGTTACCCTCAAGCCGTGGGGGTACTATAAGTAACCCCCTGGCACCTTAAATTAACCCAATTTCATTCTGATTGGCTGAAGGGAATAGCGCCTTCTGATTGGCTGTTGATACTCCGTTATTTTTTTTTACTTTTTACAGCGGCTGATTTTTTCAAGGGCCCAGCCGTCGCAGAAGAGGACAAGGACAAGGACATCGTGCCAATTTAAGTTTAATGTATATTATATTTATTGTTCTTTATTTCTTTATTTTGTGCTTAATTGTTGAACTAATGTAACGTTTATTTTTTCCAGGCGCTCCAGCCGTAGAAGACAAGAAGAAGGACGGGGACATCACGAAAAGGTAAGTTTAATATTTAGAATGTTTCTTTTTTCATGTTGTGTTTATTTTTTACTAATGTGATTTTTTTGTTGTTTTTTGCTTCGTGTGACTTGTGCTAGGAATACCTTCGTCGCTGAAGGGACATCTGCAAGATAAGTGGTCTTATTTATTCTATTTTAGGTTAGATCTAGGGATTAGCTAAGGTTTAATGTAATGTAGATAGGGTTAAATGTATTGTAGATAGGCTTAATGTATTGCAGATAGGGTTAATGTATTGCAGATAGGGTTAATGCATTGTAGAAAGGGTATCATGTATTGTAGATAGGATTAAATGTATATTAGTTAGGGGGTAATGTTTTATAAATAGGGGGTAATGTATTGTAGTTATGGGCTTAATAGTATGTAGTAAGGGGTATATTTGTAATGTATTTATTGATGTACTATAATGTTATGTATATTTGTGTATGTATTTTCTTTTCAGGTGTGTAATTATTTTTTTATTTTTTGTAGTGGGGGCTTTGTGTTATGTCCTTTTTTATTTTTTTGTAGTGGGGGTTGTGTATTGTTCTTTTCTTTATTTTTTGTAGTGGGGAGAGTTTGTGTAATGTTCTTTTTTTGTAGTGGGGGTTTGTGTAATGTTATTTTCTTTATTTTTTGTAGTGGGGAGAGTTTGTGTTTTTTTTGTAACTTATCTTTTTTATTTTGTGTAATTAATGGGGTGGGGGTTTCATAGGGGGTTAGGTAGGTAGTTTAGGTGTTAATAGGTTAGGGTAGGTGTTAGGTAGGTAGGGTGCAATAGGTTGGGGTAGAGGGGATTTGGTTTAGATTTAGTGGTTTATTGGGGGAATAGTGTAGTGTAGTGTTTGTACTTAGTGTCATGAGGGTCATGGATGACCCTCATGGCACTTAGGGGTTAATATCAGGGTTCTAATTGTCCCAAGAGGGTCTTCATAAACCCTCATGGGACTGATTTGGTTAAAGAGGGGCTTAAAATGGGGTTAGATGGAGGCTTATGGGAGTCTGTATAGACACCCATAAGTGATGGGGTTAGATGGGGTTAGATAGGCTAGATGGGGTTAATTTAGCCCAGAAGGCGTTAAGTAGGCCTAGATGGGGTTAAATACATCTAGAGGGGGTTAACAAGGCCCAGTTAGGGTTAGATAGGGCCACTTAGGGATAAATAGGGCCAGTTAGAGTTAAATAGGGTTTAGTATGGGTTAATGGGGTATAGTTAGGGTTAATAATGTAGTGTAGTGCTTAGACATTTCCATGAGGGTCCTCCAGGACCCTCATGGCACTTATAGGGTTAACCTATGGGTTAATAGTGTCCTATAGGGGTCTATATAGACCCTAATGGACTGAGGGGATTCATTTTAGTCTCATGGGGGTCTTTATTGACACCCATGAGTGATGGGGTTAATTTTAGGTGCTGGGGGTACTTGGTTAACAGTTTTATTGATAGTGGGTCCTGTAAGGACTTGCACAGGGTGGGAAATTTGAAATTTGGAATCAATCAGGACCCCGCTGCAAGGGTAATGTGGGGACCCTCCGGGGTTCCCGATGGGACCCCACAGCATGGGGGGGTTAATGTTAGTTGCCTTGTTAGTTGGCTTGGGGTAACCATTAGTGTGTCGCAGTCCCTTTAAGCACCTGCAGCGGGACTTGTATGGGCATGGGTATCTTTAGGGTTAAATATATATTCAATGCAGCACTGTACAGCACTGTAATTGATAGGGGACATAAGGGGGACATGAGGATGACATGTAGCACATTGACTAGCTGGCACATAGCTAGCCGATACTGTCATTTGTGGCAACAAGTCTGCCAGGCTTGAAAACGGGTAACTGCCTTGGGGGTCATTCAAGCCCGGAGTCCCGGGCTTGGATGTCCTCCAAGGCAGCAACTCGATCTTCAAGCCCGGCGGATTGCAGCCACAAATGACAGTATTGGCTAGCGGCGATTTGCCAGCTAGCCAATGTACTACATGTCATCCTCATGTCTCCCAATGTGTCCCCTATCATTTATAGTGCTGTACAGTGCTTACTTGAATTTATTTTTGACTTTTTTAATTTGGCGGGCTTTGAAGCCTGATCGTCGGGCTAATGCCTGCGATCAGGTACAAGCCCTCCAAAGCTAACGGCCGATTGCCTGTCTTGTGATTGGCCATAGGAAGGGGTGTGCTGCGGCCCCTTTGCTTTGAATATCAAATAGCTATAGGGCTACGAGGGGCCGCAGCACCCACGCAAGGAATCGCAGTGTTGCGGCCGTTAGAACATTAGAATGAGGCCCCAGGGATAGGGTACCTACTTCCCCTAAGTAGGTGCTATTGTTTATATATATATATATATATATATATATATATATATATATATATATATATATATTAATTTATGTATGAGGTTGCAAGTCCAGGGCAGTTCCCATTGATATACAAAAATTACAGGGTTTAAAAAAAAAATAGAAAAAAAAATTGCTCTTTGGGCAGCTGATACATTGCTCCTTGTGTAGTGCTGTTGCTCTTGTTCATTCCGTCACTGCTTTGATCTTGGTCTTTTTAAAACTCTATCCCCCCAGATTTTTCTTGATTCTGGCTGTTATGGAAAATGGGTGTATTGTGTACCTTTACATTAAGTTACCTGTTTGCCACTCTGATAACTATAAAATCAAATAATCCAATATATATATACACACAATAGGGTAATGTGTAATTCTTCTACTGACATCTACTGCTTGAATGTGTTTATTTTCTTTTGATAACTTGGTGATTTTTATTGTTATAGAAATAATACATTATATTTATATGATAATGCACTACTTATGGCTTATGATGGCTTATGATAATGCACTACTTATATCCTGCCCATATAAACATCAGTTCTTCTTTTTGAGGGTGTTGTCACTTTAGCAATAACTCACATTTATTTTATTAAATTGAACTTGGAAAATATTATTACATTAAGATTTAAAATCAATTTATTTTATTAATTACACATTCATTCTGAGTCAGAGGCAATTTAAATCCAAGTAGATGGACAACAAATTAAACTAAGATGTTGTCTATTATAGTCCCTTCCAGTACCTTTCTTGGATTTGAAAAACAACATTTTGTTACCAAATGTCAGCATTTGCTTTTAGGAAATGGTGTTGGAACATTTATGCTTCATGTGTATTTTGATTAAAATGCATGCGGTTCGATTTTGACCTTAAAAGTAATGGAAAGAATGAAACCTACTAATGCAAGTTATTCTAGACTTATATGAAAAGGAATGATGTCTCAATATAATTGTTGCTGGCAAAATTCTTAGATAAATAATAAATAAAATGTGTGCAAACATTAAATATTCAGTGGCAAAATTTTGGTAGACTGAGAAGGTTTTTGTTTTTCTTTTATTCAGTGTTTGTTTGTGAAGCAATACCAAAAAATAAATTATATCTATAATAGATTCAGAGGAAACACATTTGATGCAATTGGTGATATCTTAATGACCCAATTTTGTCATTAAATAAAAGGACATGGAAGTTTCCTAGATGTTACTAGGTATATAATATACCTGTGCATCTACTTATATGTACTTTATTTTATTAAGAAGTGCTTATGAGCTCTGTCCTCTGTGATATAAAAACATAAACAGTATGTAAAAATGTATATAAGTACTGCTCATATCAGCACTTACCAGATGTTGGTAAGTGCGGATATGAGAAGTACTTATATACATTTTTACATACTGTTTATGTTTTTTATATCACTGAGGAAGCCTAATAGTCTAAACGTGTTTGATAATGTTGGCTTCTGGAGATATATCTCCTAACCAAGGCCCCTCACCTTACATTCCCATTTGCACGTTATACTATCTGTAACATATTACATACCAGAGCCACTCATCTCAAATGGCTTTCAATCATATCCTTTGCTTTTCCTTCTAAATGGAAATCATTCTAACTTTGCATGTCTTCCTAACAAACTAAAATTCACTTCCTTCCTGACCCTTGCTATTCCTTATCTGTCTATTCTTGCCAAGGCATCTGCCTATTCCATTCCCTTTAGACTGTAAATAGCGAGCTTCCAATCTTGTAGGGTGCTTTGGAAAAAAGTACTTTCTACAAAGATTCTAAGCTCAAAACAGGGCTATCCATCTGCAGTTTGTTAACATTGCACTTTTTCTTGTTTTAATACCCTGTATAGCGCTAATAAAAACAAATAAAAGTTAAAAATAATAAAATAATAATCCTGTTGTTTCATACTATTTATATTTTTTAGATTATTGATTTTATTCCTTTTCATTGTGCCTATCCCTATTGGCCATATGTGGCATTTCTTTGGGATTGCATGGTACATTAAATATATGACAAACACACCATTGTTTGTACTAATGTGCTTCAATTGTCCCCCTATAGTAGACATAAGGAGTTGGTATCATATTTTGCTCTATAGACACTATATATTAGTATGGACATCGGGTACTTCCAGAGGTACCCCATTTAATCCATACAGATACCTTATAACTTTGAGGTTATCACATGTGAGTGAAATACTATATGCTTGATGTTTTGATGTGCCTATTATACACTCATATTGCACTAGGAGGTGGCGCGCTGTCTTTCCTCTACCCTTCTTTTCATCTCTACTAGTAACTTTTACACGGGGGGAACGGTGTCCTGAGAAGAAGCTGCACACCTCTGGCATTTACATTGTGGTTCTGGGCTTATATGAACTGACATTTACTCTGATTTCCATCTGTGTATCTCTCTGGAGTAACTGTATGTAGATACATCTATATAGTGCATACATATGGAACATTCTCTTGTTTGATTTATCAATTTTTCTACTATATGTAAATTGCTTCTCTGTTTTCTATTTATTTTAATACCTAACATAACGTTCCCTTTACTTCTATGTACATAGTGTGTGTATATTTGCATTTACAGTGCTACGGATAGGATTTTATCCCCTAGCGGGTCCTCTCTAGTACCCGTTGGCTTTTTGGCTCCATTTGCGGGTTAAACGCTTGAACGCAAGTGCAATTTAATAGCGTGATTGAAACGTGACTTGAGAGAACAAAGGATTTGCTGCCGCGGAGTTCCATTTTCACGTCTTGTTGGGTTTTTTCGCCCTTACCCCACAAGTCAGGTTGCTTAACAGGGCCAATTCAATAGCTGCAAGTCATTCGGATCTACGTTATGGGCTATGGTTTTACACGTTGAGTGCTGATAGTCTCTGTAGGGCTGGATGTGCAGTGTAGTGTCCTAGTCTATCAGAGACCACTTCTCAGCAGCATGTTGAGGTATGTTACTGAGAGATGGTCACTGATTATTTATGAGACACAGCAAGTTCAGCAGAGTCTGAGTCTTTGTGAGCTCCAGAGGGCAGACCCAAGAAGATAATATTTGTTTGATTTTAGGTAGTAAAAGCAGAGCTTATAAGCACTTCTTAATAAACGTAAAATGTAATAGATACTGTTAAAGAAAATATTAATTGCCCATATCTTGTCCTGTGCTTAATATCAAATTGATGCTTAAAAGCTACATCAAACAAATGTTTTTTCTGCTTAGTTCATCTTTTCTGTTGCATGCACAAATTTACTGTCAGTTTCTCAAGTCAGCCACCCAACTACTGCGAGTACAAGATAAGGAAACTCAGAGTTGGAGAACGTGCAGAGACTTGGATTGGTCAAACCACATTACTGGGATGTCTTCAAAAAGTATAAAAGACACTGTTTTATCTGATTGTGTGTGTGCCAGCTGAATTACTTTGAAAGTGCTAAAACTCTGTCACTTTGTTTTGTAATCCAGCTTCATTGTACAATAATATTTTTTTTAAATTTGGGCCAGTTGTTTCATGTGTTTTATTTCCTTAACAATGCATAGTTACATTATATACCTAGTAAAATCCAGAAACCTTCCATATCTTTTTATGTATAGGGCAACAGTAAAATATAATTATAATAGATTTGTGTAGTGCAGTTACTGATATCAACAATGGAACGTCTCAATATCATGGTGTAGGTAAGGACCAGAGCTGAAAGCAAAATATAGGTACAGTCGTCCAGTGCTCGGGGCTGGTGGCAAAGAAGGGAAGTCAGGGTACAAGCCAGAAGGTGAAGAAGCCAGGAATCAGAGAAACCAGTGAATAGAGTCAGATACCAGAGTAGAGAGTAGCAGGACAATGCAAGGGATCAGGAGCCAGAGTGTAGAATACCCATATACTAAAGGCTGGGGTCAAGGAGCCAGGAAATAATTAGGAACAAACCAAAAAATGACAGCAAGGAAATAAATCAGAATATAACAAGCGTATAGCCTCATTCAATTTCTGCGAATCTGAGATCCGAGCTCGCAAGTGGAAATCGCAGGTAATTTTGCTATTCAATTAGAGTCTTTTTGCGAGCTCGGATCGGGTTACGATTTACGGCCATGCAAAAATGGCGGCCATACAACTTGGAGCCTACAACACTCTGAAACCAGAGCATGGTTTATGAAGCTGGCTTCAGGATCGCAACTCGTGATGTGGAGCAATTGAATAACATTGCAAATGGAGGCCAGCGAGAGCCCACAACTCATTCGCTGACATGCAGCCGTCGGCGAGTGAGTTGCAAGCCACAATTGAATAAGGATAATAATGCCTACAGGCAGCATGGGGGAAAATAACTGAGTATTGGTGCTTGGGGACATCTCTGATCGGGCATGCTAGAGAATTGCAGAATTTTGTCACAAAGCAATTCTAGGGTTGTGTATGCTTGTGTCACTCAGTCATGTGAGACTCTCTGTAACCACTGAGATACTGGAGTGGGTTGCCGTGGATAACAGCATACAGTTCATGGCTTTTTCTAGGTGGTCTCCCATCCAAGTACTGATCAGGCTTAACCCTGCAGGGTTTCAGGGTGGTATGAACTCTTGGTTCACTGACTGGAATCAAACCCAGGTTGCAGTGGTGTAAAGCATTGAATCCTAGCCACTGGACCACCAGGAAATCCAATAGTTAACATATATTCACCTACAGATCTTAGAACCCAAGTAAGAATATACATTGCGAGAAGCTCCTTCAGGTAGCCAGGAACTTCAGACCTTTGATAAATAATCTTTCATAATACAACTTTTCTTTACAATTGTAATACAATTGACAGAATATAAATGTTTTGTCACTAATATTTCATATACACATTTAATAATTGCTAGAACACCTTCTTGAAATGTTGATGGCGCAAAACAACTGCCAGAGTAGCCTCCAAACCATAACGTTCTTGCAAAGTCCAGGGTATTTTGGAGCATAGACAATACTTGACGAAGAAACGACAGGTTCATTGAATTTTCTGTTCAGAGAATAAATGCATTAAATCCTGACTATAAATCCTGACTGGGTATACTGAAAATCTCTCTGCACTTTGTGGAATTAAAGGGGCAATCAAATCTAATAGCCATTTAGAAACAGCCAATAGTAAATGAGACCATAATCATGACGTTAGTAAAACGTAGAGATTAAACGTCAATCAATTAGCATTTAGAAGTCCGATATGTGATCAGACTCGCAATCCGTCAATGTACAAAATAACAATAATTAATGACGGTACTGTTTTAGTCCATGTGGGTGGTCTGATATGTATTAACTCCTTGATTCCCGAGATTGATATAGCACGGAAATTAAACCTCAAAAAAAAGAAAATGCTATTGCCGATTTGCGAGCTTGAGACAGTTGGGCAAATAAATTCTAATGTATTTTATTGCTTTCCCCCATCTTTTAAAGTGCAGTATTGATTTTTTATTTTAATTTACAGTGCTACCATCAGGTGTTTAACCCCCTTGCATATCCTATCTGGTTCTCATAGCATTTTCTTCTATAATTGCCATTTACAGGTGTGAAAACATTTGTGGGCTTGAGGAATTGTATCAATTGAATGGCGATTTACAGGCATAAGATATCAAAGGCTTAGCTGGGTTGGAGTTATGATTTTGACAAACGCAAGGCCCGCAAATATGGCCTTCAAGATGAGCGCCCTCATCACTCATTGCAAGCCTCTCCCACCGTCTAACTTACGTGCCTTGCGCTGAGCGCCTCCTTCACTCACCGCAAGCCACACAATGAGCGGCTTCTCCGCTCATTGCAGGCCTCGGCCAACCCGTCACTTACATGCCTCACAATGGGCAGCTTCGGCGCTCATTGCAAGCCTCTCTTCCAATCAAATTTACGATCCTCATCGCAAGCCCTGCAATGAGCGCTCATTGCAGACATCGTCCAACATGCCACTTTCGTGCCTCGCTCTGAGCACTTTTGGCGCTCATCACAAGTCTCTCCTCACTCTCTGACCCCTGTGTCTTTTTCCCCCTCTCCCTTCCATGTGTCTATTCTCCCTCTCTCCCTCCCCCTGCTATGTCCCCCCCCCCCTTATTTCCCATCCCATGTGTCTCTTTTCCACCCTCTCTCATCCCTGTGTCTCTTTAGCTATCCTTTTTAAGTCTTGCGTACTTATCGCTGATTTTACAAATTTGGAGTTTTTTATGAGCAACGTTGTTTGTATTTTCCAAGTACTGCGTGCCTGGGGTTGTTCGGCTGTTGTGCGTGCCTGCTGTTGCGTGCTTCGGCCTTGTTTTGATTCCTGTTAAAAAGCATTTACGTCTTTTCGCCCACTCTTTTTTTCCTTGCTTAGCCGATTTTTGATCTGTGAAAAACGGCAATTATGGCACAAATTAGCTTGCAACCCCCCTGGATCTCCCCCTGAGCTGTGTGTGAGGTTTTTAAGTAATTTTTTAAAATAAGTTTTATTTTTGTCTGTCTTTTGTGTTACGTGCTTAAGAAAATATTGGCCGCTAAATTCGTAATTTTTTTAAAGTGTTGCATGTCATGCGATCATAGCTAAAGTCTGAAGGTTTTCGGCACAGATCGCGGGCATCGGCATGTGCGGCTACAATCTCTTTCCATCCTCTATCGGTGGAGCGTCCTCGGACAAATTAGAGCTATGACGGGACAGTGGACCCTTAGAGGGACACTGAAGGCCACAATTGCGAGGGCTGCAATGAGCGCCTTTGGTGCTCATTGCAGCAAAGTGGTGCGAGACTCGCAATGAGCCTTCGGCGTTCATTGCGCATGCGCAAGCCCATAACTTATTTTTAGGAGAAATATAATATAATAAATATCAAACCCTTAAACTGACTACTCAAAATGTTTTGTGTAGAAACACTTCTCAATAGAAACAGCCCAAACGTGCCTACTTTCTGGGAAAGTGCAAATTCTTCCCTAAAGCCTCCTCTGTCTTCAGGAATATTTAAGCAGAAATAAAAAAGCACAAAAGTAACAAATAATGGTCTACTATTTTAAATTTTAATTTAATATGAAACATATCTAAATTAGTAGTACAGAAAATCGCAAAACCACACTTTCCAGTTGTGTCTCTCCCCCACGTAGTGCTTTCCCACCAGACTTTCTGCAATAAGTGAAGCACACAGAGTTCTGTTCTGGTTCTGTGCCTCTAAAATAAAGGGCCTCTCTGGCATGGGTGTAAGAACTGGGGGAGTATGCGTTTAGAAGCTGTTAAGTGTTATGTGTATCAAGTGAGCTGTATCCCCACCAGAATTATTTTGGTTCCCACACCCTTGCTCTCTGAACTTCTCTGAACCTCTCAATGCATTTTGTCAACCATCTGGCTTGGTGAAGCAAAGAGTGGTTGATGTAATGCATGGATCAATCCAGGGAGATGTGAAAAGAACTTTGTGTGCACCACTTTTTTCCAGGAGACCCCATTTGTGACATCATTATCCTCATGCAGAGTGACTACCTACCCTCTGTTGGAAAAGTATTGCGTGGGGGAGAGACAAAACTGGGCCTGTTAGGTTTTAGATAAGTTTATTGTAAGTGTCCGTTACTAAGCCTAAGTTTTGAAATATAAAAGTTAAGATATTAGACCATTGATATTTCTTGCATGCTTTTTTATTTGTGCCTAAATATTCCTGGAGTGCTTGGTGGAGAATTTGCACATACACAGAAAGTGGACTTCCATGGACTGGTTCTATTGAGCAGAGTTTCTACATAAATATTTGCCAGTAAATACTACACTGTAACACTTTGTAGTGTATGTTCTGAGTTATTGTTTTCAATGACTAAAATGGTGAAGATTTGAAATAGTGATACTACACTTAGTAGTTGTTTTTTTTATTGTATGTTTCAGAAATATTGTTCGCTAATTTATGATTAATATAATTGTGTTAAACAAGCTGAAATATTGATATAAAGGATGGACATTATGGGGAATGTTTGCACGCCGATTGAATTATTGTATTACATATTTAAAAGGTATATTTCTATTGCAGTTCCTAAGTGCACAATTAAAAATATGGTACTTATGTGTACACTAATATTGGTGTTACGACCCAGATTTGGGGGACCAAGCACACCCCAACTTTCTCCTTCTAGGCCATGCCTTTTTGTGTTCAAGATCTCAGCATACCCAGCAATTCCATTCAGATCAGTAACAGGCACAATCAGATGCCTTTTATTAGGATATAATGAGAACACATTTAGTACAAAACAGACTGAACGTTTATTTGGGATTGTACAGATAACTTAACAACAACAACAAAAAAATCAGTATAGGCCAGCCCTCTTGGACAATCAAGGCTCGTTTCATCTTTCCCCAAAGTTTCCAAATGTCTTTGGAGGGGTCTGGAAAGTTCCTTTGTTTTGATTATAAATTTTTTAGCAATACTCTTGTATCAATACACTAACCTGGGTCCTGTTCTACAATACTGCTTGTTTACATGAGTTGGTCAGCCCAGGATAAGAGTTAATAAATTGCTCTTCTTCTTCCATTAAACATGGAGCAGTTAACAGTAACTTTTGGTCATGTAAAATTCCAGACAAGAGTCATAACCTCTGAATGGACTTGATACAATATTACACTCGAAGGCCTACTTTTGAGTGCAAAAACATTACCCAAATCATCCAAATCATCCTATTAGATCAAATCACTATTGCAAACATTATAGCATTACTAAATACTTTAGTATTTTTTTAAAGGGGCTTGGCATAACCGTGTCATGTCCTAACCACAACCTGAACACAAAACATTATATAAACGATTCTTATTAGGCCTGAATACTCACAGACCATGCTGTTTGGGGATACGGGGTACCGGATAAGAGACTGAGGCCTAACATTATAAAGGTTATTAGGGTCATAACAAAATAGTACATGATAGAACAAAATAGTCCATGAGTTCAGGGAGGTGACAGTTCGATCTTGGGCCATATACAGTAGGCCCTTGCTGGTGGGGGTTCAGGGGAGTCCCAGCCTAGCACCCAAAAGTCATGTATTGCCTAGGCCCTGCTCCAGCTGAGACCTAGGACACACACATCTCTTCCATTAAATCCCTACTTCTAACTGGACCCAGTCCCTACTGCAGCTGAGACATAGAACTCAGACACATATCTTACCATACATCAATGCTGATAACTGAACCCTGGCCCAGCTGAAGTGACTGTTTCTAATTCCTTAATGGTTTAATTGCTAAACTTGGAATGTAACATTATGTGTGCTTTGTATGTTTTTGTTTAATTTAGTATAATTATCCTATATTGGTCTAAACAAAAGCCATACTTCATCTGTTTGCTTCCTCATGCCTCTCCCTCATCTCCATGATCCCACCTACTACCACCCCAACCCCACCATCTCTCTCTGAAAATGTTTTACCTTCTGCAAAAATTTCCTTTTTTCTTCAGACCTAGGACACAGGCACATTTCTTATATTACATGCCTGCTTCTAACTGGACCCATATTCCGTCCCAACTAATCATCTTAATTATTGCTCTTTTATAGTGCAGATCTCTGCACTATCACTTCCATTTCCCACAGCTACAGACACACAATCTAAAAGTAACTCTTTACTCTCTTTACAAATCCCATCTCCCTTGCTCTTTGTAACTCTTCACTTCTGTCTGCATGCAATCTCACTTACACATCACTTCAGCACTAAAGTCGTGATACCTTCCTAAACTTTCCTACTAAATGGAAACATCCCCCAAACTTTGCACATTTTCTACCAAGGCAAACTTTACACTTGTCAGATTGTAACAGAACTGACTTTTCTTCTAACTTCTCACTTTCATCTGTCACTCTCTGGCCAATTCAAATGCCCAATTTCTACTCCTATCCAAGTTTTTTATCCTTTAGATTGTAAGTTTGCAAGTTTTCAATCTTGGAAGGTGTTGTGGGGAAAAAAGCACCATATACAAAAGAATTTAAGCTCAAAGACAAAGCCCTTCATTTTTGTGTTTTTCTTTGTACTCCAACCCTTGTATAGCACTGTGGAATTTGTTGGCACATTACAAATGAAGGCAAATAATTATAATAATTGTAGGATATTATAAATTTACTAGCGACTTGCCCGTCAAAAATGACGGCAATAAAAATTGAAGCCTGGCAATGGTGTTTGTCACACATTGCGAGCCTCTCCCCCCCTCTACTTTATTGGGCTCGCAATGAGCGCCTTCGGTGCTAATCACAGGTCTCGCAATGAGCGCCTTCGGCGCTCATTGCGAGCCTCTCTACCCCTCTACCTCTCCCCACCTCTACTTTATTGGGCTTGCAATGAGCGCGCTAATCTTCGGCGCTAATGACGGGTCTCGCAATGAGCGCCTTCAGCGCTCATTGCGAGCCTCTCCCCCTCTACTTTACTGGCCTTGCGATGAGCTCCTTCAGCGCTCATCTCGGGCCATGCAATGAATGGCTTTGGCGCTCATTGTTAGCCTCTCCCGCCCACTACTTCCTCTCCCTCCCCTGTGTCTCTTTCCCCGCTCTCCCTCCCTTGTTTCTCCTTCCCCTGTGTATCTTCCCCCTCTCCCTCCTCTGTGTCTCTCTCCCCCTCTTGTTTCTCCCCCTCTGTGTCTTTTCCCCCTTTCCCCTGTCTTTCTCCCCCTCCCTTCCCTGTGTCTCTTCACCCCGTCTCCCTCCCCTGTGTCTCTTCCCCCATCTCCCTCCCCTATGTCTCTTCCCCCATCTCCCTCCCCTGTGTCTCTTCCCCCTCCTCTCTCAATTCCCCCTCCTCTCCCCCACGTGTCTCTCTCACCCTCCTCTCCTCCCACTCCGTGTCTCTCTTCTCCCACTCCTCCCTCACCTCAGTACGGCAGACGCGCGTGCACGCATGTAAGGCCGTCTTTGCGTGAGCGCGCACGCTTGTGTGGCCATCTTCGCGTGAGCGTGCGCGCGTACGCCCGCTCATGCGTGCGCGTCCCACTTGTGGCGCGATGAGCGGTGAGCATCAGTGGGGTAAAGGGAGCGTGGCAGGGGGAGTTGTGAAACTGCGAGTTCTCGTCAGTTGCGGCCCTCGCTTTGCGAGGGCCGCAAAGCGTGACGACAACTCGCAGTTTGACAATTATAATATGTGATATTTTGGGTTAATGGAAACAAATAGTGAGACAGGTTAATTAAGCTGTGACCTGCGTTGTGATGGTTATGAAGGGCCTTTTTGGCAATTTTACCCCATAGATAATATGCATTAGCATAATTAGCACTTTACAATCCATACAATGGTGGTGATTCTACATCTGTATCTTCCATCAGTAAATATAATGCACATCATTTCTCACAATTAATACAGAAACTTGCTCATGTAGTCATACAGCAATTATGTTTTATAATAAATTAGAATGACCCCTTCCAAAGTGATCAACTTATATGAGAAATTAGACTGACCCCTTCTACACTAATGAGCCAATATGAGGAATGAGAATGACCCCTTTTCCACAGGTCAACTAATAAGGGAACATTATACAAATTCTATAACATGTAGAAATTATCATTTTTAACCTAGTGTTTTGTTGTGCTAAAACTGACTAATAGACATCAACATTTATATCATCATTGTTAAATATGTAATGCCAATGTATTTTTGTCCTGGAATAGAGGAGTAATTTTATTGGCCTTCCCTTGCCAGAGAAATATCAAAGGACGATTAGACTGTAAAAATAGGTGGTATAATTATCAACATCTTCTTAGTAGTATATTTCTCATCAAGGGCTCGATTACATAGCTCCCATAGGAACTCACATTAGTTTGACTTGGCCCTATGGTGGTTCTTTCAAGAGAATTTACTTAGCTATGACATTGTTCCTGCAGGCTAGCTCACATAAGAAGGCTTAACCCCAGGCCTTAGGGACAGTGCAGATAGATCAGGATCCAGGCACAGTTACAGTGTCACAAGGCTGACAAGAAACAAAGAGCCCCTAATAACTCCTAGGGGGAAAGTATTGTCATTGGAGCCAGAGATGTCAGAGTTAGTCGGAGAGCATGGCTGTGGAGAGATGTGGCAGCAGAGGTCTGTACTGTGGGAGTTCATATCAGGGATGTCAAGGATGTAAAGCACTGCTAACACAACTACAGGGCGGTAGTCTGGAGCACAAGAGCCACAGGTGGCGGATCAAATATAATGCATTGGAGGAAGTCCTGATGGACAGAATGTCTACAGCCACTTTGTTGAGATAACTTACTTCTTGGACACTGACTGACCTGAGACCCTGCAAGGTGTATATATGCACCAAATATACAACACCATCCTCAACTTTCACAAAATCCTTAATTTTCACAAAATGTACACCCCAACTTAGTGATATGACCTACATCACACAGCATTATCTCTGTAACCCAGCTTCAGTAAAAATATCATATACACAATGTAGCTGATGAACATGAATGACATCTAATCATGTTGTCCTGAAACACACACACAAATATGTAATGACATGTAATACTAATAATATACTAAAAACAGGACATATATGTATAATGACCCAAGACAAAAAAAGTACAAGAAATCATCTGGGCCATGAAGGAGTTTGCCCTACCTATCCACACCATGGTACCCTTTCACTCCACAGCCCCTACCATATATCTACCACCCTCAATGCTGATTCTATTAGGAGGACCATGACTATTGGGCTGCTCTCCCTCTGCACCCATCCCCACTCCCACCAGCACTCGCACCACCAGCTCCTACAGCACCATTAGCAGAGGCAACATTCTGCCTGGCAGCATCCATCACTGCCCCACCCTCTCCCAAATTTGAGGTAGAGGAAGACTTGAACAAGAATTTTCAGCAGCATCAACAGGTGATAGGCAGGCATATCCTGGAAGTGGATGGCTTATAAAGACAGTTGCTCCAGGAGCTGTGATGGCTCGATGGCATAATAACCAGGGGTACTAAAGACATGTTAAAAAAGCACGGCAGCAGCAATGCCTCTAGTAACAGAACTTTGACTGGTTCATGGATGGGATGCTCTGGACTAATCACAAATTTGTCAAGGATGGGGGACCTAATGCTAACGATCCTAGAAACACTTTCAAAGAAAGGCTGCTACTGCCCATATAAGAATACTGGTCCTCCCGAGACCACATCTGCCTGCCCCATCTGCTGCTGAAAAAGACTCCATCTACCCCAGCAGAATCTGCCACGAGGCCTTCAAGGTGGATGTGGGAGTTACAGGAGGGTAAATCCAAGGGTCAAAGGGGCGGGGGAGGGAGAGAGAAGATACAGGCTTTTTCTTGTCACTTTTCTTTTTTGTTATTTTTGTGCTTGCTTTTTTAGGTAGCTCCGAAACATTACAGCGTGCTGATTTCAAAGTAATGCTACCGGATACAGTAAGTGAGCCATACCCACATTGCACACAAACAGCATGCATGTACATCTGACCTGTGAACATATTTCACTTAAATTTAGATTTTAATAAACAGAGGATGTTTTCTAAATGATCTTTCAAATAGCAATGGCCTAAATTATGTGATAGGTTCCAATTATTGTCACTGTCTATAAACTGTTTGGCTCATTATTGTAACAATTTAACTTTGTGGATATCTAATGTCAAGATCTATTTATAGCATTTTTAAATCACATTCAAGATAGTGATTTGTATAGAGCACATGCTATTCTTTAAAGTGTCATCCAAATGTATCATTGTCAGATCACAGACCAGTAGGAAATAATATGTTCTATGTGGTGACCTACTGCTTCTGTTGGGCTTGATAAACCTACCCAGTAAGACAGTCTGGTTCTTTGTAGATCCCTGATATCAGGGACAGAACCAACACAGCTTACATTCACCAAAGCACCCAGCAAACCACAGGATTCAGTCTAGCCACGCCGAGTCCCATGCAGGTTCAGCAGCAATATATCACAGCAATAAGAATTATGTTTTCTCTGAATTAAACCTATACATCATTTATGTAGTTCAGACTGTAAAAAGTTTTATTGATATGTGGCACATTTATACACAACTCCGTCCAACCATTGTCTACCAGCCCCCACCCTGACCACATGGGGACACCTGTCCATAAGTGATGTCACCCCCCTACTCATCCCCCTTAGTCCTGGAACTTACTACTAAGGCTAATTGGCCCTTTGATCCTAGAAGGGGGATCTGATCAGATCAGGATTGCAGATACTCAGTCTCTAACCCTCCATATGCCCCGCATGCTTCCCCATTCACACCTAAGTGTCTACTGTCCCCTGGTGCCAGTTAGCTGTCCCACCACTGAACTGGATCCCCTTTTACCAAGCACCTTGTAACTGGTGAGCCCTCTGCCCCAGGGACGCTGGTTATACACTTTTTTAAACTCTCTGGGAAAAATGCAGCATTTCATTACCAAACATGCTTGGGTACCACTGTTACATAAATAGTACAATAATTCTGATAATTCCCATATTGTGCATATAATAAGAATGTTGCTGTTACAGTTCAGGTATTCAGGCTGGAAAGGAGGAAAGAATATCAATAACCCATGTTAATCCAGTGCCCCCAATAGTCCAACAGTCGTTTAAAGTCTTTTTTTTTCTTCTTTAGTCTGTAAGGTTGTGAGCCTTCAGTCTTGTAAATCACTTTATATACAAGTGTTCTTTACTTGCTGGCCCAAGGGCAAGGCCCTAATCTCCTTTGATATCAAAATGGATAATTGTATTGTCATAGTGTCATTTAGGTACTGTATCCCTGTAATTAGCTCTATGGAATATGTATATGTAACTATGTATGACAGAGTTCCAGTATATCCAGATGTATTCATATTGAGATTGATGTGACTATTATTAAATCTTGCTAACTCCCAGAAAATAAGAATGAGTAATTACAAAAATATAATGGATGACTTCTGAGCATAGCAATGTAGATTAATTAAGTTATGCTAAAATATAAAGTTGACTTGTTCTCTTCCCAATAAAACTTACAATTTATGTTTAACCATTTCAAGGAACAAACAAAATAGAACTAAAATGCAAAACATCTATCTATCTATCTAAGTCTATTTTCTATAGATTATTTTTTTTTTTCTTCAGATTTACAACATATTGAGACCTTTAAAATAGAAGACTATTTTTTCAAGAATGTCTGCGTATTAGAGTAAGCTTTCAGACCTCAATTTTTTCAGATATAGGAGATTCTGAACAATGTAACTCTCAATTTACACCATTGTTTGTTTCATATATGGATCTGAAGAACTCCACAAGACCAAAGACAAGGAGCCTGATTCAATTCCAAGCCTGCATCTCGCAGGACTCAGCCCCTAGTCTGTGGGAGTACTGTGGGCGTACAGTCGTCTTTGATTCCAGCGCTACTCAATTGAGCAAGGGCGCAAGTTACGGGCCGAGGCCTCAAGCCTGTAAACATCTCCCGCGGCCGCAAACTGTTAATGGGCTGGCCGAGATGCGACCCACTGTTACGATCCAATCACGGTATAACAGAGTGCGACAGATGATTGACAGAGAGAGATTATAAAGTTGTGTTCCACACGCCCATGCGTTGACTGTGTTGTATTTTCTTCCCAAGTAGCATGCAGGTCCCGGAGTTGGAGGTTTTTGAGTGAGAGTGAAAGAGTAGGCGAGTTCTGAGAGCAGTATATTGCAGTTTTGTTTATTTCCAGTCATCTAATTACGAATTTACACTTAATCCTTGACTACACATATTTACAGATTACACATAATAGATATACACATAAATTAAATTACACACATAGATACACATAGAGCTAGGTCACTCCATACACACACCCCTATACAACCCCCCACACTTATCCCCCAACAGTTAATAAATGCACATAATACACACTTTTTTTCTTCTTCATACATATACAGAAACACTTATTTTTATTTAATCTTATATTATTTGGGGGATTTAAATGGAGGGAGGAGAGAGGAGTGGAGGCGGGGAGAAGATGAGGAGAGGTGAGGTAAGGGCCGCCCATGATCCTTGCGGGGGGAGGGAAGTTAGACCTGGCCCTAGGGCCTGAGCATGGAAGGAGGTAGCGGCCGCAGTAACAACAGTGGGTGAAGAGGAAAGGCTTGTGAGGTCTGTGAAGCACCGGTTTGACAACATCAGGGCAAAGGTGAGGAGGATGATGGCCAAGTAGGACAAGCAAGCTACAGTGGTGTCCCCAAAGTGACAGTCCGTTACAACGAGTGGGAGAGGATTACCAAGGAACTACTGAGCCAAGTTCCCTCCTGCTGGATCTTCAGGCCTGATGGCCCAGCAGGACCCGGCCTCCATGTCAGGTGAATATTACATACACCAATCTGCCACCACATGTACATCATACACAGTACACATGTACATTATGACCAACAAGGACACTGACATGTCAGCTCTATGGAATTGACAAGGGATAAATAGATGCTTCATTAAATCCATGAAGCTGATAAATCACTGTCATTCGAGGGCACAACAACAGTAATCAACCCAGCAAGAACTGACACAGAGGGAGGAGGAAAGAAGAGGAGCCGAGGGCCCTGGTTCGGAGGAGGAGGAGATCATCTGGCTAGCAGTACCTGAGACTGGCCACCACCACTAGGCCCAGCAATTACACCACCACCCGCATGGAGCGAGGCTTCAGCTGGCCCTAGACCCTCCCCACTGGGCCACCGCCACCTCCTTATCAGGCCACGGCCCAGGGACCTACATCCCCACCACCATGCCAGGCTGTGCAGGTGGAGATGCTGAACATCATGCGCAAGCAGATGGAGTGTTTCCGTGGGTTCCAGGCCGGCATCTACGCCAATTATGCGGAGGTCATGCGCAGCCTGGCCAGGCGCAATAGGGAGGAGAGGAGGTACCACCAAATGACTGAATGATACCTGCCCTGGCTGCTCAGGATGGGGACGGACCATTTCAACACCTGACTTTCCGCCACCATCTGCATTGCTCTGGTCCCCAGCCCCACCTCCTCCACCCCGGAGGCCTACCCACCGCACCCGCAGCCCAGCCATTGCTCTCCTCCCCCATGCCTCCGCAAAGGCCACCACCACCAGTAACACCACCACTGCTATTGTCTCTGCCTCCTGGGGGGATGCCTCCCCCTGCCCCCCACCACCACCAAGTAGATAGCGGCTGGCCACTGGAGATCTGGGCCCTGGCTAGGCGGAGGAGGACCTAGGGGCTGCGCATATGTTTGTGCCTTCTCAACAGCACTCCTCAGTAACAATCTATTGGTCCAAATGTTAACAAAATCTAGCTTGGCAACAGCACTCCTCAGTAACAATCTATTGGTCCAAATGTTAACAAAATCTAGCTTGGCTACAGAGTCTTAGATCTTGGCCTATGTGATATTTTGTATGCAGATGGTTACCTGCCATCACATGGTCCATTATCCTCTTCTCAGTGGACATGTAGGGTTATGTTTAGCATTTCACCAATTGATGATCACGGAGGAATGCTGTTGAGAAGAGATGCTGCAGTCCCTATAATTTTTAAGGCCTTATTTTGTAGGTGATATGTTTTTGTTTTGTTTTTGGTACAATTCTGGTCCATGAAGGCATTTTCTGCATCTGCAAGCACTGTGAAGGAAATGTATGAGGTTTAAGGTTTTTACAGCGATAGATAGACATTCCTTTAATGACAGCCCCCCTTAACATGTAGCTTCAACAATTTTAAAGCTACCATATAGCCAGATATCTAAGACATGATTGTTGTTAGCTTAAATGTAGACTAAAACCGCTATAGCGGAAGACTTGCAAAGTTTCACAATAGCATGTTAATGACAGCCAGAATTATTATATGCACTAGTGAAGCATGTGATCCTAACTTCAATATCAGTCTGAGAACGGATCCTTGTGTCTGATGTAAGTAACATTGAATCTGGCTACTGACCTTTGTGTCCTGTCCGTATTAATAGGTATGTTCCTCTATTGCTGATATCATGAGTATGCTTTAACATGTATAGCTGATGGATGTGATATCAATGTTGATGAACAATATCATATGGAGAAGGTAATAGTACACCTTGAGCACTGATGCTGGTCACAGCTAAGCATTTATTTGTAATTATAATGGTCATGGCCAGTGAGTTCTCTGGAAATCTAGCTAATGGATAGTAATGCTTTCAGATGGGAATCAGGTGAGTTGGTATATTGTTACAGTTACAGTATTTAGCAATGTACTGTACATGCATGTTTTTTATTTTTTATCCTCCTCCGCACTTATTTTTTTTTACCCCTTTTATCAGATTTTTGTTTTGTCACCACACTGTATATGTGAAACTGGATTGGATTACACAGTCCAGATGTTTAAGCATCTGTTTCATTGAGCAGATATATACAAGTTGTAAGTGCTATGCACATTAGTGGTTTCTTAAATTAAATGGAGTGATTTCTGATGATCCTTTTTTTTCATCAGCTTCCGGTTGCAGTGGTGTAGTGCTATCATGCTTATTCTAGACTATGACATTACCCCATTATGGTATCCCCTTTTTTCCAACAGTAGCCTCTTGCCCTCCTGGGATCGCCCACACCACACCCATGATATTAATGCACAGTGTTGTCCATTTCTGATTGTGCTCTGTGTGGGAAATAAAGCTTTGTTATACCATATCAGTAAACTAATGAGCCCTAGTTACTATGTAATAGGTAAATACATATAATAACAATAATAACAATAATAATAGTAATAATATCATGATATATCATATAATAATATATATCATATATAATAATAAAGGGTTAATACACATGCAAAGTCCAATTTGTGGAGTATCAACATTCCCCTATAGGTCTGATTACAATATGACAGGTGATAATGTGAATTAATTGATAGGAAAAAACTTAATGGGAAGTCACCAAATGAAAATGGTATACATCTTCGAACTAACCACCAGCAATGCTGTGGGACTTTCCAGGATCGGCATAGCGGAGATGGAGGTGAGTTGGCTGTTGCTCCACGTGCCTCTGCACAGCCTCCATGTGTTTTTGCAGCCCTTCCTGATGGGTTAGAGTAGATTAGTGTGGTGTATGTTCCCCTGGTCCAGTTCTGGATTTCTAAGCGGTGGTGGTGACGGGGCTTGCATACTTGAATGAAGCTGTGAGCTATACCATGTAGGGCCACTGTAGGTGCGCAGGTCATAGCAGAGAGTTCAGACAAATCACAGTCCACTAGATAAGGGACTGGCAACCCACTCCAGTATCTTTGGCCTGCAAACCTTGTTGATAAGCACAGACAGAGACATAAGTAAGTGTACTGTAGTCCATAGGGTCACAGAGAGTAGGACATAACAGGGTTTGAACAACCATAAATAAAATGTTCCCCTGGTACTTGATATATGTGATGTGGCGTGTAATTTGGCCACTATTTGTTGTCCCCATGTAGATGTGATGAGTGAGTTGTATATAAGAAGATCTTTGTATTATTAGGGTCCACATTAGAGTCTCTGTGAGTGAAAAAGGGTTAATATGTCAGCCATTTTCATATATTTGTTCTGCAATTTAATGAGGGATTGTGTGTTTAATAGCTTTCAGCATCTTGCAGCATGACTTTTCACATTGGTATATGCTTGACCATTACAAGCTATGAGAAAAATAACATTATTTTTATTTTTTTAAATATTTGATAGTTGGGAGTTATTGTGCATGTAATTGTAATGCCTTCCATTGCTCTCCCCATATTTTAAAATTCATTTGTGGGTTTTTATTGTGTTCCAAACTAGTCTGTAAACCCTTTGCGGGTTCTATTTGGAACCCGTAAGCTTTGGGCCGCCATTTGCCATTTATGAACTTGCCTGCTAGTGCGGTCTTGAGCAATTTGTGCAATTGAATAGTGATTTGCGATTTTAGCTATCAGAACTTTTGTGGATGATAAAGATAAAAGGCTTCAGGAGACTGTAAGGTCCGGGTCTAACAACCGCAGAGTTTTCAAAGCCATAACCACTAACCCATTTGGAGCCCACAAAAAGATGCCAATTGAATAGCAAATGAACTTCCGGCCTCACTTACAGGCTCCAGTAACTTATGATTGCTCAATTGCATGGATCTCCAGGTGTCCAGAAACAAGCAAGATAAATAAATGTTTTATTAATATTCCCTGTTTTATCCGTCAAAGGTAATATGTAATATGTAATAAAAGGTGAAGGATTGATGTGCCCTTGGAGATGTCAAATCTTAGTACATATGCTCAATAGGATTTAAAGGAATGTAAAGATTCTCCAAAGGTTATCCAGCACTTGGCCCAAGGTTTATACATGATATGTAAGAAGAGTATAAAAAAACACTCCAAGTTAGTGAACTAGTGAAGGTCAGAAGTCAGATAAAATCTTCTGTTTCTAGTAAGGAATACTCTTGGTTTGGTCACAGAAGTTTCCTCTGTCTGAGATCAGGAAATTGTTAAATGTATGTGATTATTTTTAGAACTCCCCTAAAGCCTTTTAAATAGCTGGTATTAGGAACTATATTAGGATCTGCAGCTTTTCAAGTTACAGCTTCGCTCAGCTTGATACAGAATAAAAATAAAAAGTGCTCATTTTTAAGAGATTCTCAAGTGTTTAAGGATATGTAACTATGTGTGACTATTTGTCTTATACGTGTATTCCATTTTGCAATGTTTGATATTTTTTACTTTATAATCATTTTATTTGCTATATATATATATCTATATATATATATATATATATATATATATATATATATATATATATATATATATATATATATATATATATATATATATATATATATATATATCTATATATATATATATATATATATATATATAGATATATATAAATATATATATATATATATATATATATATATATATATAAACAGTAACAATTATCTTACAGTCTAGCATGATTTCACAGTTAATATCTATGATCTACCTGATGTTTGATTTTCTTTAATGCTAGATCATATAAAACAGTATTTTTGATGATACAACAGGGGAATAAAATAAAATAAAAACAATAAAAACGAATATAAACGTTGTGCAAAAAACAGTAAAGAAAAATTAAATGAAGAGTTACTAGGTTATTCAAGATTATGTTGAAAAGGATATAATTTCTATTAAATACTGCCAAGAAATGACCATTCATTGCTAAAATCCCAGCCTTTCCAAAATAATTAAATAATAAAAAAACTCTCTTTGTTTTGCCTTATCTGCCAAATGCAGACTAAAAATCTAAACTCCGTGTTCCCACTGCTTAAACATTTGCCAAACATTGATGGCAATGCCAACTTTTTAAATCACAAAGATGCATTTCCTAAGTAACCTTTAAAATGAACCAATATTTTTATCACGTTTGCATTTTATTAGGCTTTCCCTTCCTAAAATTTAATTCACCGGCAAGCCTATAATTACATCTTTCCTTTCCCAACATGACAGGAAGGAAACAGCCTTAACAAATAGACGTCAATTGAGCTGTTAACTTTGCTGTATAAATGCCTTTTATAGGCAGAACAAGACTTTGATTACTAAGCTGCAGAAATCGTGCGTATCCTGTTCTTACAATTGTCAGTTGCAAGGTCAGAGGTGACGAGGATACAAACTATGATGTCAGTTATATTGTCAGTGTGCGGTTGGAACTTGCTAAAAATAAATGAAGATATAAACTACAACGTCAATAATGCTGGCTAACTGAGCACTCCGTAAAATACATTTACCCAAAACCAAAATATCAACATTAAAACCAAATTTGAACCCATGACACATACTCTCAGGCATCAGTCTTATACATTATATTATATATAACTCTGTCCTTTGATGAAGCATTTCACATATTGATAAATATGAAAATTAAATTACAGTATAGCTTCAAGCAACTTGTAAATAAAAAAACAAAACTAAGGTATAAACCAAAATATATAGGCCTCTGATGTATCTGCTCTGATACATGGAACAAATGTTCTATTAATATTCCCTGCTATATCTGTTTAAGGGATCCTATGTAATAAAAGGTGAAGTATTGATGTGCCCTTGGAGATGTCAAGTTATATTGTTATTTTATCATTCAGTCGTATCCGACTCCCTGTGACCTCATGGACCGTAACACACTAGGCACAGCTTTATGTCCATGGTCATGCGGATCCACTTGTTTTTTTATAGCAGAGATACTGGAGCTGGTTGCTAGTTCCTGCTCCAGTGGTCCACAGCTTACAGCTCCTGGTATTCATAGGTGTTCCCCCACCCAAGTACTGACCAGGCCCAAACTGCAATAGCTTCAGGGTGGTGTGACTTTTTGGCTCCCTGACTAGATTCTAACCCAGGTCACAGCGGTGAAAGCACTGAATTATAACCACTGGACCACCAGGGAACCCCAAATCTTAATGCATGTGCTCAATTGGATATTATAGGAATATATATATTCTCCAAAGGTTATGCATGATCTGTAAGGGGAGTATTAAAAACACTCAGGTTAATGAACTTGTGAAGGTCAGAAGTGAGAAACAATCTTCCATCTCTAGTAAGGAGCAGTCTGAGAAGTTTGGTCTGAGAAGTTTCCTCTGTCTGAGATCAGGAAATTGTTAAAAAGCTATACTTCTAATGAGCATCAAAAGTATATGGATCTAATCCTAAGGGATTTTTTTTTTAATTTAACAAAGCCCATAAAACAGTTTATTTTGAAACTTGTATTCATTGCACGTTATCTCTGTTCTTGACTCTAACCAAAGTATTTTGTTTGATAGTATTTTTTCAAGTGACCCGTTGAACTAATTAGACATAAGTTTGTGAATCCAATGAGTAAACTGTATGTGTGTGTTCTCTATCTTCATTAATAACAAGACATATTAATGGCAATATTGTGTGGACAGAGGTGAAACAGAAATGGAACTTCCTGTACATAAGTTCAGTGTTTGTTTGAATTATTTGAGTATTTTTTCAGAATACAAATGTCTTATACTAGGGTTTAGGTCCTAAATCTCAGTCTAGAATATTAATATTGTGTGACTTTAAATCATGACCTTTTGGTGTCTTGTCTAATATTTTTCTTCAAGATTATGTGGTAAGTTATTTTAAATTGATATTTGACAACTACTAATTTTATATTCAATGTTGGAATTATCATGCATATTATATATTTAAAACATTATTTAAAAAAAATTCTAAATCATTCTATTAAAAATGCAATATACATTAAATTATTCTTTACAACATAATTAAAATATTTTATCTTCAGCAATCATACAAGTAGCTAGGTTATTGGGCAACGTAAATTTAATTTGTGTGATTAATCATCTTAAATGTATCCATCATCTAAGCAACACCCTTGCAGTTTTGACTATCCTTTTTGTATGCATTGGCAAGTCCTATACAAAAAGCATTATTAAACTATCATATATATATATAGTTGTTGTAATTGCGAGTTTGTTGGTAACGCTCGCAAAGTTACGGGCTTGCTAAGGACTGCAATGAGCAGCAAAGCTGCTCACTGGGGGGCCCGCGATGAGCGCCAAAGGCGCTCATTGCGAGGCCCATAAAGTAGAGAGTGGAGTGGCTCTTAACAGCTTCCGAGTTACGGGCTTGAAAAAAATATGGCGACGGTTCAACCCCCGAGGCCTATTTGCCGCCATTTTTTTACAAGCCCGTATCTCGGAAGCCATTGGGAGGCCGTCAAAAGATGCCAATTGAAAAGCAAATTAGCTTGCAACCTCACTTACAGGCTTACGGAAGGGAGAGGGGGAAAGAGACACTGGGGAGGGAGTGGGAGGAAAGAGACACAGAGGAGGGAGAGGGAGAGGGGGTAAAGAGACAAAAGAGTGAGAGAGTTTGTCTGTAACACTCACAATGTTATGGGCTTGCGCATGTGCACACCGCATGCTGCGGCCTGCAATGAAGGCAAAGCCGCTCATTGCGAAGCCTGCAATGAGTGCCGAAGGCCCGTAAAGTAGAGGGGGGGAAAGGGGCCCACGATGAGCACCAAAGGCGCTCATCGCGAGGCCCACAAGTTAGAGGCTGAGGAGAGTCTCACATTGTGTGGCAAACAGCATTGCGAGGCTTTAAATTTTTATGCCGTCGTTTTTGACAAGTCGCTAGTTTTACATATATACTATAAAATAAATGGCCTCTGTAGTCCTATGTTTCAAAAATTGCTCTTTTAAAGAACTATACTTGATAATTGGCAAACTATTTTTAGAAAGTAAAGAAGAAATTGGAGAACATGTTGGAATGCATAGAAAGTAACATATATATAGTTGTTAAAGGGATATAGAAGTTTTCTTGATTTACTAGTTATATAAACCTGTGTATCTGTTTACTTTTATGTGCTTTATTTTATTAGGAAGTGCTTATAAGCTCTGTCTAACTGCCTAAAATCAGACAAATGGTGGCTGCATGGGTCTGCCCACACCAGCATATGCAGACACAGACTGTATATCTAGTTTTGTCCTAGCCTTGCAGGGATCATGTCTCAGCAGTATGCTGCAAAACATTGCTGAACGATGGTTAGTATGAGACATGGCAGAGCAAGTACTAAGGAGTCTATTTTCATGAGCCACAGAGGGCAGACCCAATCAGGTATTTTTTTTGGGGGGGGGGCTGTAAAAACAGGTCTTCTAAGCATTTTTTATTAAAACAAAGTACATAAAAGTAAATTGTGTATAGGTATATTGTGTACCTAGTAAAATCCAGGAACCTTTCATTTCTCTTTAATCATTTTATTTGATTTGTTTTGTAAAATATTCTTAGTATTGTATAAGGTTGCCATTGTCAACTAAATGTAAAATACAAACAAAAATACCTCTCGCAATTAAAGCACTCAATGGAAAATTAAATAAAATAATATGCACATGAATTGAAGGATTCTAATCATATTTTTAGGAATCAGGAGGGGCACTATTTTTGTGCAGGTACCATCTTTGTACTGGTTGTTTATCACTGATACGTTTGCCTTTGAATCCTTTTCCTCCTTCCCCATATACTCAGAAGTAAACAACACGTGCAGGTGCGCTCATGACCACAATACCCTATAGTCATTCATCCTAACAATGTGATTAACTGCTGTACCTCATTTATCATATATATCTTAATTAACCTTGGACAACTAACAACTACTACAAATACAATTCAAAATTAATTCTATTTTGACTTTTATTTTGATTCTCAATGCAAATCTGAAGTTTTATACTTTTAATTGAAGTTTTTTTACCATAAACAATGTCCATATGTTTTTTTTCTTCTTCTAACCAATACACAATACGCTAGTGGTTTGTTGCCTGCAACATGTCACGTCAAAGCTTGTTATGCAGAACAGCTGGAATCTGATCTCATGGCCTTTGGAAGATAAGCTAAGAGCACATTCTGGTCTTTGTCCCCTATGTCATTCCTCTGAAGTAATTCAATTAAGGATAACTCTCTCTTTGGGAATAGGAAAGCATGAGCTCTATGAACCATTTTACCATATGTTCCATTGTCCAAATTAGGTTTAATATACAGTATTAAATGTCTTTTAGCGAGACAGTTTAGTTCAAAATCTTTCAACTAAAATTACCAGCTGCTTACAGTCTTTGACGATTATAACAGTGGAGGCCACAAGATCACATTAAACTATACTTGACATTGCAACTCTGAGATGTGAACTGTGAAGCTATTGAGAGTTCCTCATTCCCTGCACTTCAGTTTTCCTACTGAAATCTGCAGGTGTCTATCTGCTAAAAACAAGATTACGCTAATATGTTCTACTGGATTGAGGTCCACAAAAGTATTTGGACGCACGTCATTACATAACTAGCATTCCATTTCCTCATCCGATTGTATCATAATACAAAGCGTAAATGCAATGCAAATTTCCTTATGCAATGTTATTATTTGTATTATAATACAAGTTAACTTACAATACTATTTTATATATGTGGCTAATATTGCATCCAATATGAGATTCTGTAAAAATGGTAAGTCATTAGATTGCTAGCATTATATGTATACCTCCTATTGCACAGTAATATATACCATGGGCCTTATTCAATTGCAAGCCTGCAGATTATGTTATACAGGCCGTATGTCTGCCGTATGTCTGCCGGCTTGAAGTTTGCTACAATTACAGAGTGATTCAATTCAACAAGCAATTTACGGGCCGTAGCTGAAACCGTAAACCATGCAATCGTATGTAGCATTGCAGAGCGTGATCATGATCAATTAAGTAAGGCCGTAACTACCGATTTAGAAACAGCTAATAGTAAATTAGACCGTCATCATGGACATCAAAATATAGAGGTTACACGTCAATCAATTAGCGTTTAGAGGTCCCATATGAGATCAGCCTTGCAATTCGGCAATGTACAAAATATACAAAATGAATAAAGATAATGTTCTAGTCCATGTGGGTGGTTTAACTCATTGATTCCCGAGATTGATATGACACAGAAATGAATCAGAAAACAAAATATTTTTTGATTCCAGATTTGCGAGCTTTCGACTATTGTGCAATTAATTATAATGTCTTTCATCACTTTCCCCATCTTTTAAAGTGCAGTATTGATTATTTATTTGCATTCACAGTGCTACAATCAGGTATTTAATCCCCTTGCGAGTCCTATCTGGTACCCGTAGGATTTTTTTCTACATTCGCCATTTACGGGTGTGAAAACATTTGCGGGGTGGAGGAATTGTAGCAATTGAATAGTGATTTGCGATTTTGGCGATTGTAACTTTTCTGGCTTCAAAGATTAAAGGCTTAGATTGGTTGAAAGTTACAATTTTGACAACCGCAGGGATTTTCAGCCTGTAACCCGTAGATTGTTTGCGGGTAGCTAAAAGACAACAATTGAATAGGAAATTAGTTTACGGGGGGCCCATGTGTCTAATGTAAATACAAATCATTCATGTTTCCTAAATTCCTAGAAAATCAGACCAATTAACTGTAATATAATAGTATTTGCAAGTTAACTTACAAAACTGTTTTGTATAAATAGCTAGCATTACATGGAATATGGTATTCTATAAAAGTTGCCTATTAGAATAAAATGTACACATGTAATCACCAAATGGCTTAAGAGCGTTATTTATATTATAATTTAATGCTTATAGGGCAAGCAATTTTTCCTTTCCTGAAAAGACTACTGACTAGAATAACCTAATTAGGCTACTTGCTTTCTGTTTTTGCTTTAGTAAATACAGTGAAAGGGTTCTTCTGTCCCTCTGTGGTCACTCACCACAAGTCTGGCTATTAGAGGATCTAGAACGTTGTCTACCGTTGTCTACCATAATAATTTAATTTCAAAATAGCCTTTGACATAACTAAACTTGATAATGGGCAAAAAGTTTTAGAAGAGGATAAAAAAATAACACAGTCTTTCCATTTTTTATCTTTTATAGAAAAGTATTAATTACTGTCAGTATCCATTTTATTTCATTGGTTGATTCTGTTTGTTTTCCATTTTTTGGTGTTTGTAGATTCCACATTTTCATGTTGTGCATAGAAACTTCCTGTGCATTTAAATTATTCTGCCACCTCAGGAAGTTGTTACCAGTGGTGAGCTCACCATATAGCAAAATCTTTGGAAGCTTATGTAATGATATAGGAATCACAAGGTTGTGGAGACCAGCAGCCAAGGTCAGCAATAATCCAGTTCAGCAACTTGTAGGTGAAACAGGAACAAGCTTTATTGAAGTGATCAGGAACCACACAATAATCTGGCAAGGATACAGAGACAGGAAGTGCCTTATATAGGCCAAGAACCAGACAGCTGACCAGACACAGTGAGTCAAGGTATCAGATCTCAGGCAAATCTGCAAGAGGCAGGCTGGTGTACCGGTAGGGAAGAGGTTTAGCAATATGCAAACCAGGGTTCGAATCTCAGCAGAGTCAATTCCTCACAGCTTATCACCATCCATCATAGAGATGTGTCCTGCCCAGCTCAACTGTGTCTTCAACAGCATGGCCTCAATGCTGATGACTCCTGCCTGTTCTAGGATTTCAGTGTTGGTGTCGTGGTCATTCCAGTGGGTATTGAGGATTGTGCTGAGGCAGCCTTGATGAAATCACACAAGAAGTCGTAGGTGATGGCAGTAGGTATCCCACAACTCAGAGCCGTACAGTAGGGTGGGCAACACAGCAGCTCTGTACACATTGACCTTGGTGCATTTATTCAGATGCTTGCTGTTCCAAACTCTTTTATATAACCTACCGAATGCACCTTTTCCCTTTGCCAGTCTGTTGTTAATTTCCTTGTCAAGCTTAGCGTCCGAGCAGATGATGCAACCCAGGGAGGTGAACTGGTGGACTGTTTTAAGCTCAGACTTGCCAATAATGATGCAAGGAGGACAGCAATCTTCCTGAGGTGTGGGCTGGTGGAGAACTCCTGTCTTCTTCAAACTGACTTCTAGAATGAAGAGCTTGGCAGCCCCAGCAAAGCAAGATTTTAATTGCTGCAGAGCTGTCACAATATGGGAAACAGAGCCACGCGTTGTTGGCGAAGAGTAGCATTCAAACAAGTAGTTACATTTTCTTTGTGTGGGCCTTTAGTCGCCTCAGGTTGAATGGGCTGCCATCGGTGCAGTATCGGATGTAGAGACCACCCTCATCATCAAGGTCTGCTGTGGCCCTTTGCAGCATCATACTGAAGAACAGCGTGAATAGGGTTGGTGCAAGGACACAGCCCTGCTTCACGCCATTACTTATTGGGAAAGGCTCCAACAGGTCATTGCTGTGCCTGAGTTGGCCACGCTGGTCTTCATGTAGCTGGATGATCATGATGATATACGTTCCAGGATTTTCCACAAACTTTTGGTAAGGTCAAGAAACGTCACCTAAAGTCAGTTGTTCTGTTCTCTACATTTCTCTTGGAGCTGCCTGAGAACAAAAACCATATCCGTGGTGCTCCTGTTGGTTCTTAAGCCACACTGACTCTTGGGGAGCAGTTCTTCTGTGATAGTTGGCACCAGTCTGTAGAGGAGTACTTTTGAAAGGATTAGCATAGTTATCCCCTGGTAATTGGAGCAGTCTGACTTTGTATATATATATATATATATATATATATATATATATATATATATATATATATATATATATATATTATATGTATTTAGACAATGCATTAGAGCATTTGTTCCTAGTCCTAGTTTTTACTTTACATAGAGAATAGGGCTTGGATTAACAGATAATTGCTCCTCCACCTGGCCCATTGTCATGCCCATGGGGACCGCTGGACTATATAGTTAGTAAAATGCTATGAGCCCCAGGTTCACAACAGTTAAACCCTTCCTTGATACTGGAGATCATGGACTATGCTCAGCCAGATGAACCTGGTCTGGGGCTTCATGGTGCAGTTTCCCTATGTATTATAGTTATGAGTGTATTGTTACATATATGTTGTTCCATGGTTCTGCTCCTTTATGTATTATGGAAATAATTTATGCTGATAACTACATGTATTACATGTAGGTTGTTGTAACATTATGTGGATATTTGGTATCAAACTGCTTGCTTGCCCCTAAGGAAGCTAATAAAGTATACAGATGTCCCAGGGACAAGGGGAACCAGAGCTAGAAATACTATACATAAGGGCTTCACTCAGCACAGAAAGAAGTTGCCAGACATAATATATCCTTGGGAGATCAGATTAAAGGGACAGGGGCCTTAGGAAGATAAGCAGGTTATGTAAGCAAATAAGCTAGAGGGTCTCCAGTATTGTCCTACTTGAAGTACCACTGGATAAATTAATTTGCCCTGATAATTAGGTAACTACACCACAAGAGTACTTTAGAGGCATGACTACTTGATGGACAGATGCCCCACGTGAACCAAGGGTGGATCCCTCATGTATACCAAAGGATCAGGCTAGCTTTGACTGGCCAGCAGATTGTCAGAGACATGTACTAGGAAAAAAATCTTTAACAAATATCTGAGGCCTGAATCTTTTCATATTATCTGTTTACAGTATCAGTCAATTTTTCTGGAATTATGGAATTATGATAATAAACTATATATAACGTTTATGATATTGTATAAAAAGTACATATTTATTATCTAATATTAATATAATATAAGGATGTCATAATTCATTTTCCTTTTTTACTTAACCACTAATAATTACTTTAATTTGTCACTGAATCCATTGTTATGTTAATCTATTTATAATTTGTCATTTTCCAGAATTCATAGCTCAGCTGCAAAAAATTTACATGGACACCTGCTCACAATTGCTTATTGCTATCTTGTTGTAAAATGTTCTTAATCTCTTTCCTACTCACCATCATTTCCTTGTGTACAATATCCCTCCAATTACTACTATTGAAAAACTGCTGTGAGAACTTATAGGAAAATGGTTTTAGAGGTTTAATATCAAAGATTTACATTTTACTATTCACGAATAATGAACAAAAAGAACAATGTATGTTAAAAAAGAAAACAGATATAACCAATGGAATAAACGCACATATGTGCAAAATTATTTGGAATTAAGCTTAATTGAGTTTAATTTGTACAACTTGCATATACAATATTATATAGATGATATTACGCTTCAAAAATAATCTTATACATCAACAAAACTCAAATAGATGCTGAAAAAATTGTGGTAACGAAAATGTAGATTTCTTCTGCTGTTGACAGACATGTCCATTTGATTATCAATTCTGGAGCATGGTTTACAAATTATTCAGTAACATCTCATATACTGATTTAGAAATTGAACCAATGATTTCTTTCTTGGGTTCTGGTAAAATAAAAGTATCAAAGAATGCAAAAAAAAAAAAAAAAAACTAATATTACATAACGTTATCACTGCCAGAAGATTACTAGAAAAAGAAAATAGATTTTTTTATCCGCCCATAATATTATAATCTTTCTAAATAAAGTATTAACAGTCATTTATTTTTTAATACTATTGTAATTCATACCTATCTTGTATCTTATTTCACTTATGATTCATCTTCACTTGTACAAATATTATATTTTATTTCACTTGTTATTATTTATTATATTAAAAATAATACAATATATATATATGGGATATAAAATGCTATATATTTATTTTTCTAAGTACCAAGTACAACAGTACTTGTTGTAGAAAATGGAATTTGAGATTATATAAAAAAAAACATTTTTATGTTATTTAAAAAATTGAGTTTGAAATCATTCTAAACAGTTTCAAAATTATACAGAAATGTCAAAGCGAATTAATTATGAAATTCAACCATGATTATTTAAATATATATTATTACATTTAGCAAGTGTAAAAAAATAGATAAATAAATATACATAAATCAGTAATAAGCTTAACCATATTATGATCATTAATTATTAGTAGAAAACATATCTTACTAAATAAATAATATTAAATATCAAATTGTCATAAATGGAATAGGGCTATAAAATGTTATAAATAGTGATGTCGCGAACATCAAATTTTCGGTTTGAGAGCAGCGGACGCGAACTTCCATCAAATGTTTGCGAACGGGTGAACCCGGCGAACCGCCATAGACTTCAATGGGCAGGCGAATTTCAAAACCCACAGGGACTCTTTCTGGCCACAATAGTGATGGGAAAGTTGTTTCAAGGGGACTAACACCTGGACTGTGGCATGCCGGAGGGGGATCCATGGCAAAACTCCCATAGAAAATTACATAGTTGATGCAGAGTCTGGTTTTAAGTCATAAAGGGCATAAATCACCTAACATTCCTAAATTGTTTGGAATAACATGCTTTAAAACATCAGGTAGGATGTTGTATCGATCAGGTAGTGTAAGGGTTACACCCGCTTCACAGTAACAGACCAATCTCCCCGTTTAATGCACCGCAAACAACCGCAAACAGTCCCTTTGCACAACCGCAAACTTCCCATTTGCACAAGGTTGGATACCAAGCTAGCCATGTCCCGTTCCTTGTCCTCACTGATGTAATTGAAGGTCTCTTCCTCCACCCAGCCACCAAGGGTCCCCGAAAGGTGACAACAAGCCCCCTGGGACGCCTGCTGTGTTTGGTCTTCCACCTCCTCAAAGCCATCTTCCTCCTCTGACTCCTCTTCTTCAGACTCCTCTATCTGCGTTGCCTCTGTCTGCGTTATTACAAGGTGTGTACTGTTAAGTAGTACTATTCCTATCAGTTTAATCCCTGTTACATCCACTATTAGGGGACGTGTATATGGCATTGATTTTTGGAACAGGGAGATGGAAAAAGATGCTTGGTCGGTCCTCCCACTTCAAATTTGGGGCACTGCGCGTGCAATCTAAGGTGCCACCAGATATGAGTGTCACTGTGCACTGGCAAAAGTTGGCAGAGTAGGCGCTGTAGGCCTCACACACGCCTGTAGGCAGACAACTGATATTCAATCGATTACAGTCAAAAAAGTGTTGTTTTATGTCACTGTACACTACGGTTGCACCAGATATGACTTATCACTGTGCACTGGCAAAAGTTGGCAGAGTAGATGCAATAGGCTTCACACACACGCCTGTAGCCAGGCAACTGATATTCAATTGATTACAGTCAAAAAGTGTTGTTTTATTTCACTGTACACTACGGTTGCACCAGATATGACGTATCACTGTGCACTGGCAAAAGTTGGCAATGTAGATGCAATAGGCTTCACACACACGCCTGTAGGCAGGCAATTGCTATTCAATCTATTACAGTCAAAAAAGTGTTGTTTTATTTCACTGAGCACAATATAAGCTGTGAGCCTGACACAGGCAGGCAACTGAAATTAGATTACAGGAAAAAAATGGTTGTTTTCAATGTAATCTCCAGCAGCTACACTATCTGTCCTCTCACAGCGAATGTAGCTTCAGAATGATTCTAAAATGTATGCTGTCCTTCAGATGGAAGGCTCTGGAAGGGAGTGTATGCTGCTGTTCGGCTGGAATGTGTCTGCTGACTGTGAGGTGCAGGGTCAAAGTTTCCTCAATGATAAAGAATAGGGGGCGAACCGGAAAGCGCATGTGTTCGCAGTCTGATGCGAACACGAATATGCCAAAATCGCCACGAATAGTCTGCGGGCGAACTGTCCGCGACATCTCTAGTTATAAATAAAGAATTGGAGATTCTAGAACTTTCACAGGAAGCACAGTGACTATGAGCCTCATTCAATTAAGGCTTTTCGGACATCCGGGCTCGAAAATGGAACCCGTAACTTAATTTGCTATTCAATTGGCGTTATTTTGCAGGCTCCAATAGAGTTTTATGCTCTGGGCTACGATTCATTGCGATCCACTGTGATTTGTAAAATCGCAAGTTAATGCCCCTACAAGCCTTTGATCTTTCATGGCTGCAAATCGGTATTCAATTGCTCTGATTCCCCCTCACTAACCACTCCTTCAAGTCTGCAAATGGCAAAAGTAGAACCACAAGTTACTGGTGCCAAGGAGGTCTCGCAAAGGGCTTAATGACATGCACGGAGTACTGTAAATGCATATATAAACAATCTACTGTACTTTTATTAAAAGGGAAAGTAATATTAGGTCTTAGAATTAATAGCATACCATGCTCAAGCTCGCAAATCGGACAAAAAAATACTTCATTTCATGTTTAATTTCCATGTTATATCGATCCTGGCAATCAATGTGTTAATACATATAATGGAACTCGCATGTAATACAATATCATATTTACGGCATTATCAATATTGCATTATATCTGGAATGTGGGTCCAATCGTAACTCATAATTCAAGCCCGTAGGACTTTGAAATCAGACCTGCATTTTTCATTGAAGTCCTATGGGCTTGAACATGATCGCTGACGGAAGGCTGTAACTCACGGTTAGAAATAGCCAATGGAATCTGGGTCCAATCGTGACTCAGGGTTCAAGCCCGCAGGACTTGAATAAAAAATGGAGGTTCAATTTCCAAGTCAATGATACCACGAGTTCCGATCAAACCCACAATACATTGGTTGTTTCTAAGCGCGAGTTACAGCCTTGCGTCAGCGATCATGTTCAAGCTTGCAAATGCTACTTTCGATAGTGCACATCGCACATCACCTGCTATCGAGCTGGGACTTGCGAGCCCGGCCAACTGAATAGCACCATAAGTTGTGGCCGCTGCAAGCTCACAGCAGGTCCACAGATATACGTCCTACTCCGATTGAGTTGCGGCCTCCGAATTAAATTAGGCTCTATGTTATTTCCTCCCACACCAGATCAGACCGGAATCTTGATTCCCACTGTTGGAGTGTCACGCACCCCTAGCAATGACAACTACTAGTTTAAGTGACCATGCCACACCTAATCACCACCCACTGTCTCTTCCATGCTCATACATGTTGAGCATTTCCCTCTTTACAAGTTCTAGCCTAGGGGATATTTTATGAGCGAACACAGATCCTGTGATGAAGTGTGAAAGAATATAATTGCATTTCCCCTATACTAAACAGACCATATTGAATACAGTGATGTACATCACAGCCACTGTGATAAATGAATAAATGTCCATCCAGTATAGCAGTTTTCTACATGTGAATAAAGGAAAAGAAGAAAACGTGCAATGTATTTATAAACTGGCTACAACGTATACATTTAAAGGACCTTTAAAAAAGATAGACACAATGTACTATTGTAAAAAAATGGATTATGATTAGGCTTTTTAGAGTTCAATGGGAAGTTACAGTTGTCACTAATTCCATTCTAAACTTAATTCCTTTTACTGTATATTACATCTCTTGACCAGAAATGTTTAATCCATAACTTAGCATCATAAAATTATTATCCAATAAGAACAAAATACTTTATGACCTGATTCTTAGTTACATGATGACAGATTCAATTTTTGCCACATAAATGACATCCCAACACTTCTAAGAATGTGCCCACAAGTGACTCAGTAATGTACTGTAAATGATGGCAGCATGTCTCTGAATTGCCAGGAAAACAAGTCATTAGGTAAACTAGAGGAAAGTAGGATTAGAAGAAATATGATGAAACACACTTAAAAGAAAAGGTTGAAAGGTGATTGAAAGGATAATAGCAGTGGGGATCTCATTAAATGCTCCCTTCATGCTTCTTATAATACTATGCCATTGATAAACTAAACAAATGTAAGTTGTTTGGAAATTTTAACTACTCAGAAATAAAATAAATAAATTAGACCAGCAGTACAGCCATAATAAAAATTGTTGCAGTATGGCAACCCTTTGGTAACAGTATACATAACATGGCCTTGTTTAGAGATTCTTAATTTTAAAAGGGTGTATATTAATGGTCTAAAGGGCATTATTACAGTGTATAGACTGGGACAAAGCACCTGTAGGCAGGCCTGAATCTACCTTTTTGGAGCCCCTGGGAAGTGAAGTTGAGGAGACCTTGCAAGTAATATTTATATAAATCTGTCCATATTTAACATTTCACCAGCTTACACTGGGTTCCCTACATAAATATAATCATATGTAGTCAGGATCATATTTACTCATACAATCTAAACACATTGGACCAGGACCTCTTAATTCTATATTAGCATTCACTAAGGGCCCACTATAATTATAATACACATATATACATAATCAGCCAGGGTCCTCTGCATTAAAATAAGAATACACATATACAGCGATGGTGCTGTGAAATCAAATAAATATGTACATATTTATATATTTAGGTCCCCTCTAGTACTATATAAGTACACATAATTAGCCAGGGTCTACTATAATCATATTCATGTATAAATATTCAGAGAGGGTCACCTGGAATCATCATAGTTATACTGTATATAAATACAAATGTCTCATACAAACACGTATTCAGCCAAAGTCTCCTATATACATATATACGGATCACAAGAAAGGGACCATTATAATATAAATATTCAACCTCAATTGTCAACTATTATATTAATGTATATTCAGGTGGGTTCACCTATAATCATATGAATGTATACATATTCAGCCATGTTCACCTATAATCATATGAATGTACACATATTCAGGTAGGTTCACCTATAATCTTATGAATTTATACATATTCAGCCATGTTCATTTATAATCATTTGAATTTATAATTCAATCTATACGTATATTTCCTCCAGGGTGTCCTATTATTTTCTAAACTAGTAAATTGCCCATCAAAAATTATGGGAAGGAAATTATAAGGCTGTCAATGCTGGTTGGCATACAATGAAGATTTTTTGTTCCTCGTTGGTTTTATTTTCAAATTCCTACATGCCTGGCATTGTTAGTGTGTTACTGTTTGTGTATATTCTAAGTTCTGTGTGCCTGGCGTGGCAGAGCCTTGTTTTCATCCTGTTTCAGAAGTTTTTCGTCCACTATTTTTTCCCTTGCTTAGCCGAGCAACGGCAAATATGGCCCCAAATCGTTTGCAACTTCACTCCTGGTCTTCCTGGCTCTCACCCTGTGCCGTGTGTGAGTGTTATTATTTTTATTATTTTGCTTGTTTTGGGCTATTTTGTAGTTACGCGTTTTAACAAACTGCATGCTTCAACTGTTCGCCTCCCTTTGCCCCACGTGCCTCAAACATTACACTGTATAAACTTACTTATGCTCCTCTGGTGCAGGTCCTTTCTCTACACTACAGCAGGAAACACATGGGCAAAGGAAGGGAACACTGTACTCTAAACTGTAGTTACAGGCGTAATTGCAGCCATTCATTTTTAAGCCAAAAAAGTATTTTAAAGATGATTTTAAGGCCAAAAAAACAGGTGTCCCTCCTAGTGAAGCACCCGTATGTGACTGGCTGGGGGGGCAGGGGCTCAAAGCAGATGACAAGTTAAAGGCTTCAAGATAGTTACAAATGTATCAGCTGCCATTTTTTTCAAGCCTGTAACTCAGAAGCCATCGGAAGACCACCAAAAGACACCAATTAATTAAAAAAATTACTTACAACCTCACACACAGCACAGGAGGAGAGGCAGGGTGCCTGTAAGTGAGGTTGCAAGTTAATTTGATATTTATTTGGTGTTTTTGGGAGGTCTGAAAAAGTGAGGAAAAAAATGGTGACCATAAAGCCACAACTTTTTACAAGCACGTAAATCAAAAACAAATTTCGGGCTTGGGGAAAATGAGCAATTTCCTATGCACCACAAATAGTTTCACACTCATAAATGCAAACAGGAGCACAGAGGAGGGAGAGCGGGGAGAAAGACACAGCAGAGGGAGAGGGGGGAGAGGGTGGAAACAGACACAGAGGTGAGAGCGGGGGGAAAGATAAACAGGGGAGGGAGATAAGAGGGAAAAAACATGAGGGGAGGGAGAGGGGGAAAAAAGGCAGCAGGAGGGAGAGAGTGGGGAGAGGCTCGCAGTGAGAGCCAAAGGTGCTCATCCCAAGGCCCGAAAGTTGCGGGTCAGCTGACGCCTTCGGCGCTCATTGCGAGCCTCTCCCCCCTCTACTTTACAGGCCTCACAATAAGCGCCGAAGGCACACATTGTGGGTCTTGCAATAAGCACCGAAGGCGCTCATTGCAGGGCACAAAATTTGCAGGTTGCGAAGCAGTTCATTGCAGGGCTAGTGATGAGTGCCGAAGGCGCTCATCGTGAACCTCGTAAAGTAGAGGGGTGAAGAGGCTCGCAATGAGGCCCGCATTGTGTGGCAAACTGCATTGCCACGCTTAAAATGTTATTGTCGTCAATTTTTGACAGGCAAGTCGCTAGTCTGGAAATAAAAGTTAAACGAATAAAGTAATATTAATCTTTGTGGCTTAATTATCAACTAGAATACAAGATAAGGAAGAAAAAATAGACAGATAAATAATAAAAGCATAATGGAAGCAAATGCAGCATTATGAATATAAGTCTTGCAAAACAAGCCATTAGATTGGTTTAAATAGTAAATGGAAAGTTATTTGCTACGGAATGTAATACTAACCCTTAAATGTTTAAAGATATAAATGAAAAAAGTCAGAACAGAAAATATTGGAATCTTAAAATGTGAAACAGACTGATCACTAAGGACCTAAATAAGGTAGAATAAGTAAATAAATTATTTTCTTCTGTGTACATCTGGTAGGTATCAATGGTAGATGCATTGCAACTACATGGGACTGCATTTCCCTTACAGAATAGTTGGATAACTTGGAAAGAAATCTAAAAGAGGCTTGGAAAATAAATGTAAATAAAGCAATTTTTCAAAACTCAATCTCCACATGGCTTAGTATCAGAGGTTTGAAGAAGAGCAGATGTAGTACCTTTAAGAAGGGAGCTCAAGTAAATTCATGGAATTATAGGGCCTCATTCCAATCGGGGCCGAAAAACGCGCTCAAGTCTGTGATTCCTTGCGACTGGGTTACTGCCCCTCTTATCGCTACATCTACAGTGGTATTCAATTGGGCGGTGCCGCAAGTAGGTCCTCCTTGCGGCTGATTGCAAACCATGCTATCGACAGTAAACACTACCTTGCTCAAACAGGATCGCTGCCACAAGGCTGTAACTTGTGTTTTCAAGGCCGCAATCTTGGAGAAATGCAAATATAAATTCAAGACAGCACTGTAAATGACGGGGAACACAATGGGTGACATGAGGATTAACGGCACAACATTCTCAAGCTGGCACATTGCCACAATACAATACTTTAATTCACGTTTAATTTATGTAAAAAGTCCGACAGGCTTGAATAGCGAATTACGGGCTGGGAGGTTACTGAAGCCCATCGGACTTTGGACATAAGATAAATGTGAATTAAAGAATTGTGGCGAGGTGCCATCTTGAGAATGTTGTGCCTTTAAACCTCATGTCCCCCATTATGTTCCCTATCATTTACAGTGCTTCACAGTGCTGTCTTGAATTTATGTTTGCATTTCCAGTGCTCTGATTTTTCAGACTTGAACCACGAGTCATGGGCTTGCAGGCTTGAACCATGAGTTACGGGCTTGGAGATCATTCAAGCCCATAGGTCTTACTTTCAAAACATAGCACTTTATAAGCAAATAAAAAAGCCATCCTGTACTTGTATTAAAAGAGAAAGTGATGTTAGGTCTTAGAATTAATAGCACAACATTCTCAAACTCTCAAATGAGCATAAATAACTACATTATTTCATGTTAAATTTGTGTTCTAAAATTCTACGTGTTTCAACCTCCAAGCCCGGAGGTTGGATTCAAAACTCCTAATGGCTTGGATGGTGAAGCCGTCGTACTTTATGTCAAAAATTTAACATGAAATTAACTAATTTTATTTGCTGATTTGAGAGTAGGGGAATGTTGTGCTATTAATTCTAAGCCCTAAAATCATCTTCACTTCTCATAGAAGTACAGGATGTCTTTTTTTATTTACTTAATTAGTGCTACGTTTTGTAAGTAAGAGCATTATGAGACCTCTTTGCTGTAAGTAAGCTACAGCTCAATTTTAGCAATTTACAGGCTTGACGTAGGGGTGAGCGTAGCATTTGAATAGCGATTTCTTACTGCCTCAAATCTAGCGGCAGCGCAAGATCAAAAGCTTTTTGACATAAGTAAGCTGCGATTGAGTTAGGTATCGTGGCTAGTAAGCCGATTGGAGGCCATAAATTGAATAGCTCAGTAGCTTGCGGCCTCCTCTTTGGCTACTTATTACAAATAAGTAGGATTAGAATGAAGCCCATAGTCTGTTAAACCTGCCCTCAATAACGAGGGAGCTCTTAAAAGGGTGGCTAAGGGACTGTATTCAGCAGTATATCCATGTGAGCAGGATAATAAGTAGGAAATCAACAATGATTTATGAGGGAAAAGTCATGTCAAGCTAAGCTAAATAGTATCTATGAGGATATAAGTAAAAGCAGGATCAGGACAGATAATGTAGCCTATTTGGACTTTGCAAAGCCTATTTGGACTTTTGGGAGGCTATTTTACAAAATGGAGTATAAAATAAAATCATAAAGTATACAGAATTGCAGTAAATATCTATACATGGTAGAAAATTGGTTAAAAGACCAATGACACTGATGACACTAAAGTGTTCAAGCTACTTAAATAAGACCATGATGTGCTTTCCTTCAAAGAGACTGGAATAAACTGGAAGAATGGGCAAGATGAATGGCAAATGGAAAGAAACATAAGTATGTAATGTATAATTTAAATGGAACACATTGGAGTATGGTAGATAGAAAAGGATTTGGGAGTGCTTGGGAACAACCACCTATACTATTCACTTTTGTTCTAAGTTAAGCTGTGCTGATAGCTGTCAATCAAAGGTTTTGCTATGGAAACATCCACATGCAATCTGCATAGTCTGTAATGATTGGATGTTTCAGTGATCAAAAACTACCGCAGCCTAAAGAAGACAGGTTCATATGAAAACATGGGATTAATGGTAATGTGATCTTATAATAATCATGAAATGATCATGAAACAAATAACTGTTCATATTGAGCCACATTCCTTAGTTTCATTGTACTTATTTATGTATAATAAATTAATTAAAGTATGTTTTTTTGAGGATCAGTGCTTTTTGCCTGATATCGTGAGTGTTTCTTTCAAATAATTTGGTTAATTTGTTTTATTCCCATTAACTCTACACATTTATTTCCCTGCAACAATTGCATCCTAAAGGTTCAAATACAAGACAGAGTGAAGTTTAAATATGTTTTATTTTATTTTTGTAGAATATCATAATTGAATCAACTACAGCATGTGTAAACTAGAATAGCAGAAAGGACATTTTTAGATATAAATAGATATGCCAACAAGAAAAAGGAACTAAATAAATGTCACAAATTATGTTTTGAGAAAACTTTGCTTCCAAAGCTTTTAGTTTTAAACACATATTTGTGGTTAAAGCAAGGTGCATTTCAAAATGACAGGCAATTTCTTTCATGTTTAAGTCTCTGAGTGCTAAAACCTGAGAAGAATAGAAGATATTTGCAATTCTCTTACAAGTCATTATGTAGCTACTTTCACGTTTTTCCGTTTTACTCTTTGAGTACATAAATATACAAAAGTGTTTCTATTCCTCACTTAAACTGATTCATATACATTTTAGTTTCAGCTCAATATCAATTTGTATAAAAAAGATTTAATCCCTATAGTCTACCAGAAGTCCTCCCTTTGCATCCTGAGGGTCCTTAGGGAGAGTAGAAAGCTCAAACACACCTCTATTTGTAGCTGACCATTTTTCCACACAACATCCAGTGACATCTCCCAGATTATATCATATCCTAATTAATATTCGATAATAGGTAAAAAAAATACTGTGTGAAATCCATGTACATGGCAGTAAGATGGAATGAGGGGCCTCATTCAATTGTAATTTGGCCAATTGAATAGGGCTCTATATAAGCACAGAGCGTATTTATTTTACAGAAGTTTTTAGGGCCTCATTCAATTGCAATTTGACTAATTGAATAGGGCTCTATATAAGCACAAAGCATATTTTTTACAGAAGTTTTAAGTTAGTGAACTTCTATCCAAAAGCAAAGTCTTCACTAAATAAAAACTTCTATAAAAAAAATATGCTTTGTGCTTATATAGAGCCCTATTGAATTGGCCAAATCACAATTGAATGAGGCCCATAGTTAGTGAACTTCTATCCAAAAGCAAAGTCTTCACTAATTAAAAACTTCTGTAAAAAAATATGATTTATGCTTATATAGAGCCCTTTTCAATTGGCCAAATAACAATTAAATGAGGCCCAAGGTGTCTCACTATAACATGATGCCAAAAAATAACATCTATGTGCTAAATATCATAAGTAAGGACTTTTGAAGCGGGAGAAGAGTTCCTATTCACTCCTAAAAAATAACAAACAAACACGAGTCTTAAGGCCCTGTATATAACTGCTGATGCACTTGCATTGGATAGTAGCTAATAGCACCATTGCCCAATACAGCCTTTGTAAGTGGTGAGTAGCATAGTATAAACACATTAATTCTCCTTATTTACATTGAAGCAGCAAAGCCTCTTATTTTAAAAAGGGAAAATACATCTTTAAAATAAGAGGTCTCCTGATTACTAAGTTGTTACGTGACTGGCATAACAACAATTTGCACTGCTAGAGAAAGGTTTAACGGCAATTCACATTTTGTGAATACCCTAAAACATGGTAATGGTAATGGCGCTTACTACTTATGCTCTCAGCTGCTCCTCACATGCAGTTTTAAAATGTCACTGACTAACATGGAACATTTCAAATCTGTGCACTCCACAGAATCTGAATATTTGTGGTTGTTTTGTATGATGATTCATATCTTTGATTTGAAGACTAAACCATCTGGAGTAGAACCACTGTCTAACAGTGCCTTGCAAAAGTATTCATCCCCCCTTGACTTTTTACCTATTGTTACATTACAGCCTTAAGTTCAATGTTTTGTTAAACTGATTTTTATGTGATGGATCAGAACCCAATAGTCTAAGTTGGTGAAATGAAACGTGAAAAATATATACATAAAACTATTTTTTTTAAATAGAATACAGAAAATTGGCATGTGCGTATATATTCACCCCCTTTGTTATGAAGCCCATAAAAAGCTCTGGTGCAACCAATTACCTTCAGAAGTCACGTAATTAGTGAAATGATGTCCACCTCTGTGCAATCTAAGTGTCACATGATCTGTCATTACATATACACACCTTTTTTGAAAGGCCCCAGAGGCTGCAACACCTAAGCAAGAGGCACCACTAACTAAACACTGCCATTAAGACCAAGGAACTTTCCAAACAAGTAAGGTACAATTTTGTTGAGAATTACAAGTCAGGGTTAGGTTATAAAAACAATATCTAAATCTTTGATGATCCCCAGGAGCACCATCAAATCTATCATAACAAAATGGAAAGAACATGGCACAACAGCAAACCTGCCAAGAGACGGCAGCGCAGAGACCTATGGTTACCCTGGAGGAGCTGCAGAATTCCACAGCAGAGACTGGTGTATCTATTACTTTCAGCAAATAACAAAATAGCACATTTTGAGTTTGAGAAAAGGCATGTGGGAGACTACCAAAATGTATGGAGGAAGGGGCTCTGGTCTGATGAGACTAAAATTAACCTTTTCGGCCATCAAAGAAAACGCTATGTCTGGCGCATCACATCACCCAAAGAACACCATCTGGGACTGGGAAACTGGTCAGAGTTGAGGGAAAGATGGATGGTCCTAAATACAGGGATATTCTTGAGCAAAACCTGTACCACTCTGTGCGTGATTTGAGGCTAGGACTGAGGTTCACCTTCCAACAGGACAATGACCCCAAACACACTGCTAAAGCAACACTTGAGTGGTTTAAACATTTAAATGTGTTGGAATGGCCTAGTCAAAGCCCAGACCTCAATCCAATAGAAAATCTGTGGTCAGACTTAAAGATTGCTATTCACAAGTGCAAACCATCCAACTAGAAGGAGCTGGAGCAGTTTTGCAAGGAGGAATAGGCAAAAATCCCGGTACTAAGATGTGGCAAGCTCATAGAGACTTATCCAAAGCGACTTGGAGCTGTGATTGCCACAAAAGGTGGCTCTACAATGTATTGACTTTAGGGGGGTGAATAGTTATGCACATTGACTTTTTCCTTTATTTTGTCCTATTTGTTGTTTGCTTCACAATAAAAAAAAACATCTTCAAAGTTGTGGGCATGTTCTGTAAATTAAATGATGCAAATCCTCAAAGAATCCATGTTAATTCCAGGTTGTGAGGCAACAAAACACTAAAAATGCCAAGGGGGTGAATACTTTTTTCAAGGCACTGTATATGCCGTATCCATCCATATACGATTAGTTTATACTGGACTTCTCAACCAGTTCAAATTGATATGTGTGGTTTTGTTGCTTTGAAATACCATTTGTGAATATTAATAACAAAGAATGTGATATGCTGTATTAACTATCAAAATTTGAAATTGTTTGTTTCTATTTATATTTATCACTTATTACAAAACATTTTTTTGTGGAAATGTATCATTTGGATCTTTTATAGATAAATCTAGGAATATTACTTCCAATTGAAAGTGCTTCTTTTTCTGTTTACTTTAAGCTTCCTTAAATTTGTTCTTATTAAAATTAAAACAATCCAGCCATATTGAATGTTTTCAAACTTTTGAAAAATGCTGAAGTATTATTAACTTGTTAAACTTATGAGAAGATAATGTCCATCAACAGCTTGTTTTGAGAATATATTGTATCTTTCAACCTGCAATTCAGCAATAGCAATCCTTAATGTTTTATGAACCTTGTACACCAGCTGTTTTGCCAAAGGCTTTCACCTTTAGCCGTCTGTAATATTATGAGTAGAGGGAATAGTATTTTTCCTCAGTGTTGTTAAATTTGCCAACTTTTGCTGACAGCTTCAGCTGCTGTATTGCTTTAAAAGAAAGAATATCCATAATAACTTTGAATAACAATATGAAAATGTAACACGTTAACAATCCAAGCAAGCTGCCTGCATATAGTGGTTAATATGACAGTGATTCTTCTTATCCAGTGGATTAACTGGTTGGATACAGAGCAGCAAATTCAAAATTGGAATTTGAAAGTACCACTGCCTACTACAGAGCATGTTCAAATAGTGGGTGTGTCAATTCTAAATGCTCAACTCACCATCCAATGAGGCAACAACGTCTCTCCTCATTCCCCTTCCCTACTCCTCCCTACACTGCTAAATATAATAACAAATTAGCAGATGCATATGCACTCATGTTCCAAGCCATCAGGAAGTACTGAAGATACCACATAGAGATCTACAGAGAAAAAGAGAGCCTGTTAAAACTAAGGTTTTTTTCTAAAACAATATTACACTTACATAGTTACATAGCAACTGGGGTTGAAAAAAAACATTTTAGTCCATCAAGTTCAACCTTTTTAAATCTCCTCTGATCTGTAAGATCCAGATTAATTGTTAGTTGTTAATTGATCCAGAGTAAAAAAAATAAGTCTGCGAATTTTCACCGGATTCCAAGCTCAAAGAAAGGGCCCTCCATTCATTGCAATGTGTGAATCTTGAACATGTCATTGCCTGTAACTTAACTTATGTATAGCGCTATGGAATATGTTGGTGCGTTACAAATAAACTTTACAAATAAACGATAATAAAAAGGTAAACAGAAAAAAGACATTGACACATTGCCTCAAAAAGGGAAAAAAATCAAGTACAATTATTTCCTAACCCCAGATACTTTCAATTGGATTCCTCCCTGGATCAATACACCTTATCTGATTATACAGGATAACACTATTGTTCTATTTATATGCCATATTTATTAAAACATATATCCAGTTCCTTTTTAAAGTTATCTATCGAATCCGCAGTCACCACCTCCTTTGGTAGAGAATTAACCCCCCTCACTGTGAAGAACCCTTTTCTTTCTTTAAGGCGGAAACTTTTTACTTCTAACCTCAAGGGATGTACTCTTGTCAGTTTAAAACCTCTTGGCACAAAAAGTTTACTTGACAAATCTTTCTAGAGAAAATAAGATTAATTTGTTTAGTCTTTCTTCATAACATAGCCCCTCCATTCCCTTTATTAGTTTTGTTGCTCTCCTCTGTACCCTTTCCAGCTCTAAAATGTCCTTTTTATGAAGCGGTGCCCAAAATTGTCCTCCATATTCCAAATGAGGATGTACTAGAGATTTGTATAGTGGCAGAATTATATTTGCTTCCATTGTTTCCATACCCTTCTTAATACATGCTAATAGTTTACTTATGCCTCTAAAACTGCTCTTATGCCCATCATTTACACTGCTGCCAATGTTGTTGTTTTTGTTGTTATATACTTCACAAACATGTGCAGCTTTTTCTAAACTAAAATGGTCTTTAGATGTTTAATTCTTTGTATCGTGGCATTGCTTTGGTGTTATAATAAGAAGGAATAGTAAAAATGCTTCTTCACTTAGTATAGTTTGAGATGGTTTGCAGTTTTTGTGCATCCTGTCTTGCCAGTTAATTGTACAGAGCTACAGCTTTGCTCTCTGCTCCTTATTTAGAAATGTCCAGAGAAAAATATTATTTCATCAATCATTCACAACTGTTGTTGTCTAGCAAGTAACTTTAGTTGTGTCATCACTCTTGCCATCTCTGTGTGTTTTGCAAGCTGGGATGTTTACAATGTGGTGAGGATATTAAACCAGGGATCATAAAATGAAAGAGCTCACGGAAAATATCACTTGGGGCTGTGACTGGAGCCAAAAAGTGTCTGAATTCAAATTCTTTCATTTAGAAGTCATGGCATAACATCACTTACCTTGTACTGTAGGGACTGCATTTCTTGGGAGTATGTAAGACAAGGCTTCTGTCTGAATGCCACTGTTCAAGCATTTAGATGACTTAGCTACACACTATGTTGCCTAAAATAATCTAATATTATAAAAAGATATATATAATAATATTACAATTATTTCTATAAAAAAGGCAGAGCTATAACCACAATTATAAAACAGAATGTGCCACTCCGTTTGATTAAATAGTGTTTCTCAATAGACAACATGTTCATTCCAGTAACTATCAAACACAAATTAATTTTGATTATATTATAACGTACCTAGCATTACTTATAATAGAACCCTGTTCTGGAACTAAAATATCATTATTGTATATTTTGTAGTCTGAAAAAACATTGCATGGAAAAAATGGAATGTTAAATGATGTAATGATATATATATATATATATATATATATATATATATATATATATATAGTGACAGATTCACTGTCACTCTCAGGACCCATGCCTTGTTTTTCAAATAAAATGGAGGACGCAGGAGCCCTTTAAATGTTTATCCACACTTTACTGATTGTTTTGACAGGATACAACATAAAACTGAAGGCAGAAACAAAACCCTAGCTTCTCATTGAAGTCCTGCATAACTAAACTGTAGTTCCCTCACTGCCTTACATATGAGTGGAAACATACAGTCCAAACATATGCAGCAGAGGTGTCTTTCTCTCTCACCTCTCTCTCAGGCTCTGTATCCCAAGCCTCTCTTTCATAAGCAGATCCCTCCTTCAGTCCTTCAGTCATCACCTTTATGGACTTTCTGTTCTTCTTGTCTGCAGGCTCTCTCTTCAAAGCTTCTGGCTTTGGTCCATTAGCTTTCTGTGCGGCCACTGGCGGCAGCAGCTCAGCACACCTCCACAACACTCCAGCTCTGTCAAACAAATCTCCACCTGGAGGCAGTAGCAGGCCTAAATTGCAGCCACACCCCTGCCTTTTGAGCAGGTTGCTAACTCTCTCACTCCTGGGGAGAAGTCTTGAAGAGCTTTCTTCTGACCGCTGGTGGCACTTCACCACAATATATATATAGTATCTCACAAAAGTGAGTACACCTCTCACATTTTTGTAAATATGTTATTATATCTTTTCATGTGACAACACTGAAGAAATGACACTCTGCTGCAATGTATAGTAGTAAGTGCACAGACTGTATAACAGTGTAAATTTGCTGTCCCCTCAAAATAACTCAACACACAGCCATTGGGTACACCCCTAAGTGGAAATTTCCAAATTGGGCCCAAAGTGTCAATATTTTGTGTGGCCACCATTATTTTCCAGCACTGCCTTAACCCTCATGGGCATGGAGTTCACCAGAGCTTCACAGGTTGCCACTGGAGTCCTCTTCCACTCCTCCATGATGGCATCACGGAGCTGGTGGATGTTAAAGACCTTGCACTCCCCCACCTTTGAGGAAGCCCCACAGATGCTGAATAGGGTTTAGGAATGGAGACATGATTGGCCAGTCCATCACCTTTACCTTCAGCTTCTTTAGCAAGGTAGTGGTCGTCTTGGAGGTGTGTATGGGGTCGTTATCATGTTGGAATACTGCCCTGAGGCCCAGTCTCTGAAGGGAGGGGATCATGCTCTGATTAACTGGCCGGTTAACTTTATATTTTTCCTATCTCTTCCTGTGTCTTGTATTTTTTTTTCTAAGTCCTGCGTTTGTCAACTGCTTGCACCCTAATGTGTTTCCTCATTTTCTAAGTGTTTGGAGGCTAAGTCCTACATGTTTCAATGCCTTCACTGCTCACCTCGCTTCGCAAGGCTCACAGGCAATGAGCACCTTTGGCGCTCATCGACCAAGTGCTACGAGTTTTAGTGCCTTAACAGCTCTCCTCGCTAAGCGAGGCTCGGAGGTGATGAGAGTCTTTGGTGCTCATCTCCTAAGTACTGTGAGTTAACGGCGCGTCTTGCTACGCGAAGCTAGCAGGTGATGAGCGCCTTCAGCGCTAATTGCCCCAAGTGCTGCAAGTTAACGGGTCGCCTCGCTCTGCAAGGCTCACAAGCGATGAGCTCCTTTGGTGCTCATCGCCTAAGTTGTAGGCACCACGCAAAGCATGACAACGTCTCGTAGTTCGACAATTATAATATGTGATATATATATATATATATATATATATATATATATATGAAAAACTAGAGGGCAGCGGAATGGCCAACTAAGACTGAGAAGCCTGCGAGAGTGCAGCCGTGGGCTGCATTAAACCTGAGATGGGAAGGGGGGCCACAAGGGTCCCCTGAAGCTAAGGGTCCTTGTGTAGATGCAATGGCTGCACCTGTGGCAGCTCAGGACCTGGTATTGGACAATATTTAAATGCTTTATTTTATAACTAAATTTATTCTGACAAAATTCGGCATTATTGAGCATAATTAATTAAAAGACCATACTGTAAGCATGATACTACAATGTTCTGTAAAACACCTCCTTTTACAAGCTAGACCTTACAGATTTTATTGAGTATAGAGCATTGGTTGTGTTCATGTTTGACTTCACTTCATGTATTGTTTTCATAGCAAAAATATGGATGATATGACATAAATTAGAAAATGTGCATAATGCACATAAGGAACTATTTATTTTGTCAATTAAATAATTTTTCAATGGAATGAGGCATGGCTCTGTTATGCCTTTTGACATTTTTTCACAAAGCATGGTGTGGTTTATATATTTTATATATGATTCTAATAAACAGCAAATGTACAGGCCATGGAAACAATAACTGTCGGAAACAGTGCTGGGGCATTTTCCAATTTTAGTTTGGCACAAAGTTGTATCCAAAGAAAACATGTGTTCTAATGATGGTATAGCACTTTAGAGGGGGTTTCTCTGCAATAAACGACTAAAAAAAGATAGTTTTCTTCCATGTATTTCTTATTGTCAGTGTGCATTCACCTTTGGAAATCAACAATTATTATAAAATCTACAGAGGTTTTATTTTATAGAAAGTAATTTATTAGACACATTCATTCTTTAATCTATAAAGGGGAAATATTAAGAATATAGCTTTTGGTCAAGTTAACTAATTTTAAGGAAATTCTGTGAAGCATGTAACACTGATGTCATTGGGTCCCATTACAAATGGATAAGTAGCCTTGAAAAAAAAAAGCTGTCTCGGATTTTTCTTCTAGCAGCAGAGGAATTCTAATCAGTTCCTCCTAAAAACTCCACATACAGTCAGGTCCATAAATATTGGGACATCGACACAATTCTAATCTTTTTGGCTCTATACACCACCACAATGGATTTGAAATGAAACGAACAAGATGTGCTGTAACTGCAGACTTTCAGCTTTAAATTGAGGGTATTTACATCCAAGTCAGGTGAACGGTGAAGGAATTACAACAGTTTGTATATGTGCCTCCCACTTTTTAAGGGACCAAAAGTAATGGGACAGATTGACAGTCATAAATCAAACTTTCACTTTTTAATACTTGGTTGCAAATCCTGTGCAGTCAATTACAGCCTGAAGTCTGGAACGCATAGACATCACCAGACGCTGGGTTTCATCCCTGGTGATGCTCTGCCAGACCTCTATTGCAACTGTCTTCAGTTCCTGTTTGTTCTTGGGGCATTTTCCCTTCAGTTTTTTCTTCAGCAAGTGAAATGCATGCTCAATCGGATTCAGGTCAGGTGATTGACTTGGCCATTACACAATATTCGACTTATTTCTCTTAAAAAACTCTTTGGTTGCTTTTGCAGTATGCTTTGGGTAATTGTCCATCTGCACTGTGAAGCGCCGTCCAATGAGTTCTGAAGCATTTAACTGAATATGAGCAGATAATATTGCCGGAAAAACTTCAGAATTCATCCTGCTGCTTTTGTCAGCAGTCACATTATCAATAAATACAAGAGAACCAGTTCCATTGGCAACCATACATGCCCACGCCATGACACTACACCACCATTCTTCACTGATGAGGTGGTACGCTTTGGATCATGAGCAGTTCCTTTACTTCTCCATACTCTTCTCTTCCCATCACTCTGGTACAAGTTGATCTTAGTCTCATCTGTCCATAGGATGTTGTTCCAGAACTGTGAAGGCTTCTATAGATGTTGTTTGGCAAACTCTAATCTGGCCCTCCTGTTTTTGAGGCTCACCAATGGTTTACATCTTGTGGTCAACCCTCTGTATTCACTCTGGTGAAGTCTTCTCTTGATTGTTGACTTTGTCACACATACACCTACCTCCTGGACAGTGTTCTTGATCTGGCCAACTGTTGTGAAGGGTGTTTTCTTCACCAGAGAAAGAATTCTTTGGTCATCCATCACAGTTATTTTCCGTGGTCTTCCGGGCCTTTTGGTGTTGCTGAGCTCACCAGTGCGTTCTTTCTTTTTAAGTATGTTCCAAACAGTTGATTTGGCCACACCTAATGTTTTTGCTATCTCTCTAATGGGTTTGTTTTGTTTTTTCAGCCTAATGATGGCTTGCTTCACTGATGGTGACAGCTCTTTTGCTTCACTGATAGTGACAGCTCTTTGGGTCTCATATTGAGAGTTAACAGCAACAAATGCAAATAGCACACTTGAAATTAACTCTGGACCTTTTATCTGCTCTTTGTAAATGGGATAATGAGGGAATAACACACACCTGGCCATGAAACAGCTGAGCAGCCAATTGTCCCATTACTTTTGGTCCCTTAAAAAGTGGGAGGCACATATAGAAAACTGTTGTAATTCCTACACCGTTCACCTGATTTGGATGTAAATACCCTCAAATTAAAGCTGAAAGTCTGCAGTTACAGCTCATCTTGTTCGTTTCATTTCAAATCCATTGTGGTGGTGTATAGAGCCAAAAAGATTAGAATTGTGTCGATGTCCCAATATTTATGGACCTGACTGTAAGTTAGGGAACACGCATAAAGCCTGTTTACTCGCACACATATGCACACAGCCTGCTGCAAGAGACTCTGAGTTTGAAGCTCAGGATTGATATAGAAAAACAGATCCTGTAAGGGCTCGCATACAGCTAACTTGCGTGAAGTCCTTGTATCTTCTATTGGAATGGCTTAGAGGGTAATGTAAATGTGACAGCTACACCTAACTTGCGGACATATGTAATTTTTCTCTATTCAGCGCCGCCTTCACGCGGTGCTGCATTTTTGTTGGATTGGAATAGATTGGTCCACTTGAGAAGTAAATAAACATTTTCAGTGGGGCTCATTATCAGTTGTGTGGGTTGTGTGCATAAAATTAGTTTTCTTTTTAAAGGTAATCTTGAATTTAGTAAACATCTCTCACTTTCAAGCTTTGCTATAGGATTCCTCCTTTTCTAAAAGCCTGTAACCTTGTCTTTGTATAACTATAATTTATATATATATATATATATATATATATATATATATATATATATTATCATAAAAGAAACTTTTAATGGTGCATAATCCCATAGAAAGGGTCTTCCATTTAAAATGGAATGTTGCCCTTTTCTAACATTAAGGGCCTCATTAAAATCTCCCTCGTAGTTCTCTCGGTGCTCGCAACAGGCAGTTTTTTGCTGTTTGCGAGTAGCGAATCTCTCGCAGCCTGCTTTGCGATATGACTACGAAAAATGGCCGAGAATAGGCTCCGAGAGAGCTACGTACTCACACGCAGCCATAAATCTACGAGTGATTCTCGCATTTCGGAAGAATCCCTACGGGCACAAAAAGTGCCTGCAAGGGATCCTAAAACCTCTATGTGCTGGCTCAAAGCAGCCCGAGACAGCAGTGTGAGGCTCCCCCCTGCTCCCTATACACATCCCCATGCTGCAGGTCTCTATCGGGACCCCTGCCGCACACCCACATTAATTAACCCTATAACTCATGGGGGTCAATACAGACCCCCATAAGCCTCTATTTAACCCCATCAGTCCCATAAGGGTATATTATGACACCTATGGGGCTGTTAAAACCCTAACATTAACCACATAAGTGCCATGACGGTCCACAAGGAGCATCATGACACTAACTACAAACACTACACTGTAACCCCCAATAAACCATTTAATCTAAACTAAGCCCCCTCTACTCTAAACTATTAACACTTACACTACCTACCTACACTACCTACCCCCTAATAAACCTCCCCACCACTCTAATTACAAAAAATAAAAAAACCTACCTTACAGAAAATAAAAAAAACCTAAGTCACCAAAAATAAAAAAACCTACAGTACAGAAAAAAAAACTACAGTACAGAAAAAACAAACCTACAGTACAGAAAAAAAACTACAGTACAGAAAAAAAACCTACAGTACAGAAAATAAAAAAACCTACAGTACAGAAAAAAAATACATTACAATCCCCCCCCCCCCACACTACAGAAAAAAAAATTACATACCTGAAAAGGAAAGACAGACATACACAATACAATACATACAAACATACAATACATTACATACAATACATTACATATAATACATTACATATAATACATTACATACAATACAAATACCCCCTATCTATCTAACATACAATCTATTTAATATAAAATAAATCATAACTATATCATATACATCCCCCTATCTGATATACAATAAATCTTAACTACATACACAGACCTTAATTCTAAGCTAAAATAAAATAATTACAGTCCTAACTACATACACTTATGTGGTCAATGTTAGGGTTTTAACAGCCCCATAGGTGTCATAATATACCCTTATGGGACTGATGGGGTTAAATAGAGGCTTATGGGGGTCTATATTGACCCCCATGAGTGACAGGGTTAATTAAGTGCTTATGGGGGTCTATATTGACCCCCATGAATTATAGGGTAATTAAGGCCTTATGGGGATCTGTATTGACCCCCATGAGTTATAGGGTTAATTAAGGCCTTATGGGGGTCTGAATTGACCCCCATGAGTGACGGGGTTAATTAAGTGCTTATGGGGTTCTTTATTGACCCCCATGAGTTATAGGGTTAATTAAGGCCTTATGGGGGTCTGTATTGACCCCCATGAGTGACGGGGTTAATTAAGTACTTATGGGGGTCTGTATTGACCACCATGAGTGACGGGGTTAATTAAGTGCTTATGAGGGTCTGTATTGACCCCCATGAGTTATAGGGTTAATTAAGGCCTTATGGGGGTCTGTAATGACCCCCATGAATTATAGGGTTAATTAAGGCCTTATGGGGGTCTGTATTGACCCCCATGAGTTATAGGGTTAATTAAGGCCTTATGGTGGTCTGTATTGACCCCCATGAATTATAGGGTTAATTAAGGCCTTATGGGGGTCTGTATTGACCCCCATGAGTTATAGGGTTAATTAAGGCCTTATGGTGGTCTGTATTGACCCCCATGAATTATAGGGTTAATTAAGGCCTTATGGGGGTCTGTATTGACCCCCATGAATTATAGGGTTAATTATAGTTGCCTGGGGTTAATGTTTTTTAGTGCGAGTCCTTTCAGGACCTTTACGGTCCTTTAAGGACCCACAAGGCGGGAAATTTAAAAATTGAAATGCAGCAGGGTAACGATCGGTGCCGATCGGGGACCACCGCTGCAGGGGGTTAATGTGGGGGGGCTGCGGGGGTCCCTATGGACCCCTGCAGCAAGTGCTTAATGTGGGGACACTTGGGGGGTCTCTATGGGGACCCCCAGCATAAAGGGGGGTTAATTTTAGGTGCCGCGGCCGGGTTTGGCTAGTAGTGTGCCGGGGGGGCCTTTATGGAGCCGCGGTGGGGAATTTAAATTTTTTAAATGCAGCGGCGGCCTGATCTATGCAGATTGGGGACCCCCGCTGCAAGGGGTTAATGTGTGGGGGCTGCTGGGGTCCCTATGGACCCCTGCAGCAAGGTTTTAATGTGAGGACACTTCGGGGGTCCTGATGGGGACCCCCGCATAGAGGGCGGTTAATTTTAGGTGCCGGGGGGTAGTTGGAGTACCCCCCACGGCAGGGCTTATGTGGGGGACTGCCGCGGAGGTCCCGTTTAGGACCCCTGCACTACTTGTTGAGGTGCGGGAGCCTGCGATATCATCTCGCAGTCCGTCACTTCTCATGTACATTTTCGCAGTGTTGATACGTACGGCCCTGCTGCGTAGCTCATACGTTGCTCGCAGCAGGGCGATTGTAATAGCATTGTAACTTAGAGAAACTTTGCAGTATGTAGGGCTTAAGTAGAAGCCTCTTATTTACGAAGCTGGAATTTAACAGGGCCCTAAATGTTTACAGCCTTATTAAATTGCGATTCAGTAAATTTAAAAGGGCTCTATTTAAGCACACAGAATATTTTTTACAGAAGTTTTTAGTTAGTGAACTTCTATCCAAAAAGCAAGGTCTTCACCAACTAAAAACTTCTGTAAATAAAATATGCTGTGTGCTTAAATAGAGCCCTTTTAAATTTACTGAATCGCAATGTAATAAGGCTGTACATCTCCCCTTCCGGAGAGCTACCTTGTCGTGGTGGAGGGGATTGTGTACCTCAGTAAAGCTGTAAGATATACCATGTACCAAGGTATGCAGGTAATAGCAAAGGGGTCAGACAAATCACGGTCCAATGGAGAAGAAACTGGCAATCCGTTACAGTATTTTTACCATACAAAAACCCTTTGGATTATAACAATCTGACACAAGATGTGCCTGGCATGTTGCGATCCATAGGGTCACAAAAAGTCAGACATGACTAAATGACTAAACAAATATTTTTAATCATTGTTTTGTAATCTAGTTTCTAAAAGCTCTCTTTTTTTACTCACAGAAACCTTCTAAACAATCCCTGCAAATTTCTGCCCCATCCACCTCATGTATATACTGTTTCTATAGTACTAGATGTGCTAGACAATGAAAGACTGTGTCTCAACAGCTGGTTGTAAAAATTTAAAGATAAATAATTTTAACTCTGGATACTCACAAAACTAAATGTAAAAAGACAGCTTGTAAGTTGCTCTTTGGAGATGGAGCCCCAGTCTTGAAACATTTCTAGAGTGTAAGAATACGTCACTATCTCTGAAAAATGCAGAGAAAAGATTTTACTCTTCTTTAACTAATATGAGATAGTTCAATGTGTAGTATGTACAAAACAATTATGCTAGCGGGGCCGTATTGCCTCCAGTGTGGTGTCTATACATACATCAGTAATGTTCTTCAGTCCAATTATATTCAACTTTTAATGTGGCTGTGCTCTATTAACGAGTTACTCAGTCAGCTTATTCAAACCCGTAGTTACAGGTTTTGACGGAGCCAATAGTAAAAGAGACCGTCATCATTACGTCACTAAAACGTGAAGGTTAAATTTCAATCACTTACGAAGTCCGAGTTGCGATCGGAACTGTATTCCTGAAATAATGCAATAGGAAAAAATCTATTTAAAATACAGTATTGTGTTTATATTTACTTTTACAGTGCTACGGACAGGAGTTTAACCCCCTTGCGGGTCCTCTCAAGTACCCGTAGGATTTGTGGCTACATTTGCCATTTATGGGTTTGAAAACAGTTGCAGGCTTGGGGACTTGTAGCAATTTAATAGAGATTTGCGGTTGGAATATTTACAGGAATGAAAGATCAAAAGAGTAGCTGGGTCGGAGTTCTGATTTTGACAGCCGTAATGTCTTTCATCACTTTCCCCATCATTTACAGTGCAGTATTGATTTATTATTTGCTTTTACAGTGTCTTTCATTCCTTTGCAGGTCCCATTTGGTACACGTAGGTTTTCCTTCTACATTTGCCGTTTACAGGTGTGAAAACATTTGCAGGCTTGAGGAATTGTAGCAATTGAATAGCGATTTGCAATTCTAGCCATTGTAACTCTTGCGGACGTGAAAGATCAAAGGCTTAGATAGGGTGTTATAACAACAGCAGGGATTTGCAGCCCGTAACCTGTAGACCATTTGTGGCTCTCAAACAGACGGCAATTAAATAGCAGATTAACTTATGGCCTTCCTTACGGGCTACTGTAACTTACAATTCCTCAATTGACTGAGGCTGTATGACACTAATAATTGTACTTAATAAATCTAATGTTATTAGAAATTTGTTACTGCAATGGTGTAACAGGAGACGGCTGACAAACAAGAGATAAAAAAAATTATGTTTTAGAAAGGAAGTCATTGGCAGCATAGCGAAGTTACAATCAAATGATCAAGCAAGATGTATCGCTTAGGTTTGCAATATAGTCAGCCAGATGATCAACTTGTCACCACTAATTTATTTTAATTTCTTACACTGTCCCTTACCTTCTCCTCTAACATAATCATGGGCATAACCTGTGCTATGTAGTAATTTGCCTGGTGAGGTTCACCTCCAGCATGGATTACAGGCCCGCATTCACCCACAATCAGTGCCTACAACTCCTCTCTTTAAAGCCTTAGGATGTCCATGACTTGACAGTTATTGACGGTGTTATGTACATGTCATATTTTCCCATGGATCTGACATTCATAATTTTTCACAGTACTCTGATGTGCTCTGGCTCCATGCTGGTGATGACTAGTGTTAGGGATGTGGCTAGCCCTTTTATATGCAATGCATTACATACTGCACCGGTTGGACGCCATCTATTCTTTAAAATCATACTTCTTCTGGTGCACTGACCAGATATGATTGATATGTAAGTACTATGCATTTTTCTACAGTTTTAGGTGTTAGTTAGATTTGCTATTTAATTTTCAGTCAACCTTATGGACAACTGGAGTGAGTTTAAACCACACCGATTATATCTCTGCATGGTCTTGTTACTTTGTTGCCAGTGCTTCTTGTAAAGTGGTAATTTTTTTGTAAACTTAGGAAACAGATTCACTGTATCTGTCTCTTTATTTTCTAATGGGTGATTGTTATATGCACATACACTAGAGCAGATGTGTTGATGTCTCTACCCCGAATGTTGCTAGCAGTCTAGGATTGTAGTTTTTTTCTTCTTGTATATACAGTTTCTCTTTGATTGAACTCATGTGAGTAACTCAATGATATTCATTGTAGGCTTTCTATTTTCCACTATGGGTATAGGCATTTTGCTATTAACAGGCTTCCCCTAATAGTAAGATCTTCATCTTACTAATGCGGCACACACATGGACTTTAACCCAGGTATGTGATTTATCTGTTTGTTGTCACCAGTGGCAGCTTTGTCAACTATGAACTTCCATGTTAAATTGAAATATACTTGGGTAGCAAAAGTGGAATTATAAACTGAATTACAGGCCATTTTATATTAGGTATTAAGAACTACTTGTTTTCCATACCGATATGTAAGCTTCCATTATTTAACTATATATTGATCTGGGAATCCAAAAGATGAGCCCCTACACTCTTAGGGCCTCTTGCATTCCATAACCCCTAAAGCCTTTATATAGTGATCATGTGGTACATTAACATTTGACTATACATTAAAGAAAAAGAAAAATACAGATTTAAACTAAACTTGCAAATGGCAAAATATTCACAAAATCATAACATTTGTGTAAAGGCTACATTGACATTTAAATACACCTGGTCTCAAATTATTTCCCCTGAATTAATATGTCCCTCCAGGCTTCAGTTCTAGCTTTCACATCTCCAAGATTGTAAACACAAAAAGGATATACAGGAGGCATGTTTGACATTTAAATACACCTGGTCCCAAATAATTTCCCCTCGTTGAATATGTCCCTTCAGGCTTCAGCAACAGTAATCCCACATCTTTGACTGTAAACTTACAAAAGCTGGGATTTTCCCTCTTTCCGCATCATTGTTTATAGATATATTATGTTATGCACTGTACCCTGTTTATTAGGGTTAGCAAGTTTGCTGGCATCGTGTACAGAAAGCACAGTAATACCATTAATAATAGACTCCAATTTACTTAGACATCCGTTATCCTTCATCCGCTAAATTCTAATTTTATCAGCATGGCAGTTCATAAAACAAGTTTCAAAATGTCAAGAACAGTACTATTTTTATTAAATCAAAGAATACCTTAATAAAGTAAAACTGAAATAGAAAGATATCTGTGTCTTACACATATTGTACAACTGTCATAGGATTTGAAATACTTTCAAAATATCAGAATGGCTTTTTATCTAATCTTGTAGTGCCTCGGGGTAGCCCAGAAAACTTTTCATCTCACACAGCTCACTTTCCTTAATTCAGAACTTCTACAAGTTGCTGTTTTATGACAGTTTACATTACTAGAAGTTCAATTATATGTGCAAAATTAATAATGTGGTTATTTTATTGTTACAAGACTCTGTATGTTAGGTGACATGAGCTGCTGAAGAAAAATAAAAAAAATTGTGTTAACACCACAGCTTGGAACTGCGGTTGAAACTTGATTGGCTAATGAACTGCCTCTTTAAAGGGCCATTTACCTCTCTATAAGTGCTCTTCATGATGTGAAAGAGTACAAGATTCTATGTTCAAATGATCCATTGCTTTCTTTAAATAACAGTAATAACAGCTAAAAATCTAAGGTCTTAAGTCTGTTTACAAATATCCTTCTGACTGTTCCATGATTAACAACATCTGCTGACAACGGCTGGTGTAGACTGAACACAATATTTATAGTTTTTCACTGAACTTCAGGAATGCAGGAGGATAAGTTAACTCCCAACTATACTCTTTAACTGATCCCAGCAGTAATTTATCTGCAAAGATGAATTTGTGAAGGGTTAAACCTCCTTATCTTTCTGCTCTCTGCACGCAGCTCTTGCTGTGAGTCTCTGAGGGATTGTCAGAGTCTCATGTAAACAGACACTTCATTTATGTATTTTTCTGTGAAAAAGGCACCAATTTCAAAAATTCTAAATGTTTTTTAACATTTTTTTGCAGAACTTTACAGTGGTGTGCTCCAAGTTGTGCTGAATTAAGTGGCCAATTAACTTTTGACTCAATCAGCTCAGAATTTTAAGTGTCAGTAAATATTTTCCTTTATTGGTGCAATGGGTCTCCTCAAAACATGGAGCAGTACCTGCCAAACTAGGCAAATTCCATACATTTTACATGGATAGTTAATATTCTCTGTATGTGATTTTAAATATAAAGGAAACTAAAGTTTAGCTGGAACTTGCCCTTTGAACCAAACTCATATGCAATCAGTCTGCATTCAATTGATTATAGATCATGTAACACAGTGGTGTTCAAGTTCATTTCTGCTGGGCCTCACACATGCCTGGATTTGAGCATATCCCTGCTGCATGTGGGTGAGTAAATCACTTCTTCAGTCATGCTGACTGACTCACCTATGCACAGAAACAAAATCCTCAATTCCAGGCCTGTGTGCGGCCTAGCAGGACCGAACTTGGGGCACCCCTGATGTAACACCTAACAGTGCAATATGCTGGGCAGTCTGAAAATGCTTCTTTAGGCTATGTCTTTCTTGTACTGGGACACTCATACCTCCTTAAGTGTCTCACAAAGGTATTTATCTGCTCTTGCGAGAGGCTGAGTTTATAGGTAAGGATTTATCTGACTGACTTATGAGAACATTTAGGATTTTTAGTAAGTTCTTATGGGAGCCATGTAGTCACTCGTAAGGGTTCGCTGTGAGTGAAATGTAATAACTATGTGGCTTCCTATGTGGAATGCCAACTTGCAAATTTTCACTCAAGTCCTTCAATTGCTTCTGCAATTTTAGAATTAGTTGAGTCATTTTACTGATTTATAAAGTGAACAGAACTTAAACATTTCCAAAGCTACAGACTAAAACAAAAATCATATATTAGATCACAAATAAAAGTGATGATCATGAAAAACTGGACATTAGACTGCAGGAAATGCCATTTTAAGATTTTCCTTGTCTGCATTGTGCACACACTAACACAATTACAAAGAATGAGTTAATTTCCTCAATTCCTAAGGTGTCCTTTTTACAGGCCTGCATGGAAATAAACAATAAATGGTTCACGTAAGTGGAATTTAACATGGAGATAGATGTAGTAAATTGTGAAAATACATATTAGTAAATGGGCTTTTTAGATTTGTTAGAACAGTTAAAAAGCAGAGAGATGGAGAGTGCGAGAGAGGAGACAGAGAGAGGGAGAAAAAGATGAGACAGAGAGACAGAGGAGACAGAGGGAGATAGAGAAAAAGATAGAGGGAAAGAGAGAAAAAAGATAGAGAGGGAGGAAGAGAGATGGATAGAATAGATAGAGAGAAATAGGAGAGGGATGAAGAGAAAGGAGAGAGAGAGAGGAGACAATGGAAAAAGAGAGTAATGAGAGAGACGGAGGGAAAGGGAGATGGGGAGAGAGAGATTAAGGGTGAGAAGGGAGAGGGAGGAGAGAGACAGATAGAAAGTAGAGAGAAAAGGGAGAGGGAGGGAGAGAGAGAAGGGAGAGGGAGGGAGAGAGAGAAGGTAGAGGGAGGGAGAGAGAGAGAGAGAGAAAGGAGGGATGGAGAGAGAAAGGAGGGAGGGAGAGAGAAAGGAGGGAGGGAGGGAGAGAGAGAGAGAGAGAGAGAGAAAGGGGAGATGGAGAGAGAGAGAGAGAAAAAGGATAGAGAGAGGGAGAGAGAGAAAATGGACGGAGAGGGAGGGAGAGATAGAGATAGGGGAGACAAAGAGATCAAGAGATTGAGAGGGAAGAAGATATGGAGAGAGAGACAAAGAATAGAGAGGTAGGGAGGGAGAGATGGAGAGAGAGTGAGAAAAAGGAGAGAGAGGGAGAGAGAAGATAGAGAGAGGTGAGACAGGGGGTGAGAGAGAGAAAAAGGAGAGAGGGAGAAGGAGAGAGAGAGGGATGGAGAAATAAAGGAGAGAGAGGAGACAGAGAGAGAGAGGGAGGAAGAGAGGAGACCAAGACAGATGGAGAGAGCGAGAAAGGGAGAGAGAGTGAAACAGAGAGGGATACACATAGAGAGAGGGGAGAGAGAGAGAGGAGGGCAAGAGAGAGAGACAGGAGGGAGAGTGAGAGAGAGAGAGAGAGAAGGAGGAGAAGAGAGAATGGAGAGGGACAAGGAGAGAAAGAAGGGAGAGGGACAAGGAAAGAGAGAGAGGGAGAATTAGAGATAGTGAATAAAAAGAGAGAGAGAGAGACAAAGGAGAGAGAGATGGAGAGAGAGAGAAAAAACTGACACAGGGGGGAGACACAGGGGGGAGACACAGGAGGGAGACACAGGGGGGAGACACAGGGGGGAGAAACAGGGGGGAGACAGAGAGCGAAGGAGAGAGATGGAGAAAAAAGAGAGAGAGGGAGAAAAAAGAGAGAGAGGGAGAAAAAGAGAGAGAGAGGGAGAAAAAAGAGAGATACTGAGAAAAAAGAGAGAGAGGGAGAAAAAAGAGAGAGAGAGAGAGAGGAGAGAGAGAAAGGAGAGAGAGAGAGAGAGAGAGAGAGAGAGAGAGAGAGAGAGAGAAAGTTGAGAGAGAGAAAGGAGAGAGAGAGAGAAAGGAGAGAGAGAAAGGAGAAAGAGAGAAAGGAGAGAGAGAGAGAGAGAGAGAGAGAGAGAGAAAGGAGAGAGAGAGAGAGAGAGAGAGAGAGAAAGGAGAGAGAGAGAGAAAGGAGAGAGAGAGAGAAAGGAGAGAGAGAGAGAGAGAGAGAGAGAAAGGAGAAAGAGAGAGAGGGAGGAAGAGAGGAGACCAAGACAGATGGAGAGAGTGGGAAAGGGAGAGAGATTGAAACAGAGAGGGAGACACATAGAGAAAATGGACGGAGAGGGAGGGAGAGATAGAGATAGGGGAGACAAAGGGATCAAGAGATTGAGAGGGAAGAAGACATGGAGAGAGAGACAAAGAATAGAGAGGTAGGGAGGGAGAGATGGAGAGAGAGTGAGAAAAAGGAGAGAGAGGGAGAGAGAAGATAGAGAGAGGTGAGACAGGGGGTGAGAGAGAGAAAAAGGAGAGAGGGAGAAGGAGAGACAGAGGGATGGAGAAATAAAGGAGAGAGAGGAGACAGAGAGATGGAGGGAGAGAGGGAGAAGGAGAGAGAGAGAGGGAGGGAGAAATAAAAGAGAGAGAGGAGACAGAGAGAGAGAGGGAGGAAGAGAGGAGACCAAGACAGATGGAGAGAGCGAGAAAGGGAGAGAGAGTGAAACAGAGAGGGATACACATAGAGAGAGGGGAGAGAGAGAGAGGAGGGCAAGAGAGAGAGACAGGAGGGAGAGTGAGAGAGAGAGAGAAGGAGGAGAAGAGAGAATGGAGAGGGACAAGGAGAGAAAGAAGGGAGAGGGACAAGGAAAGAGAGAGAGGGAGAATTAGAGATAGTGAATAAAAAGAGAGAGAGAGAGAGACAAAGGAGAGAGAGATGGAGAGAGAGAGAAAAAACGGACACAGGGGGGAGACCCAGGGGGAGACACAGGGGGGAGACAGAGAGGGAAGGAGAGAGAGGGAGAAAAAAGAGAGAGAGGGAAAAAGAGAGAGAGAGAAAAAGGAGAGAGAGAAAGGAGAGAGAGAAAGGAGAGAGAAAGAAAGAAAGGAGAGAGAGAGAGAAAGGAGAGAGAGAGAGAAAGGAGAAAGAGAGAAAGGAGAGAGAGAGAAAGGAGAGAGAGAGAGAGAGAGAAAGGAGAGAGAGAGAGAAAAGAGAGAGAGAGAGAAAGGAGAGAGAGAGAGAGAAAGGAGAGAGAGAGAGAAAGGAGGGAGAGTGAGAGAGAGAGAGAGAGAGAGAGAGAAGGAGGAGAAGAGAGAATGGAGAGGGACAAGGAGAGAAAGAAGGGAGAGGGACAAGGAAAGAGAGAGAGGGGGAATTAGAGATAGTGAATAAAAAGAGAGAGAGAGAGATGGAGAGAGAGAGAAAAAACGGACACAGGGGGGAGACCCAGGGGGAGACCCAGGGGGGAGAAACAGGGGGGAGACAGAGAGGGAAGGAGAGAGAGGGAGAAAAAAGAGAGAGAGGGAAAAAAAGACAGAGAGGGGAAAAAAGAGAGAGAGGGAAAAAAAAGAGAGGGAGAAAGGAGAGAGAGAGAGAAAGGAGAGAGAGAAAGGAGAGAGAAAGGAGAAAGAGAGAGAGGAGAGAGAGAGAGAAAGGAAGGAGAGATAGTGAGAAAGGAGAGAGAGAGAAAGGAGAGAGAGAGAAAGGAGAGATAGAGAGAAAGGAGAGAGAGAGAGAGAGAAAGGAGAGAGAGAGAAAGGATACAGAGAGAGAGAGGGAGGAAGAGAGGAGACCAAGACAGATGGAGAGAGTGAGAAAGGGAGAGAGAGTGAAACAGAGAGGGAGACACATATAGAGAGGGGAGAGAGAGAGAGGAGGGCAAGAGAGAGAGACAGGAGGGAGAGTGAGAGAGAGAGAAGGAGGAGAAGAGAGAATGGAGAAGGACAAGGAGAGAAAGAAGGGAGAGGGACAAGGAAAGAGAGAGAGGGAGAATTAGAGATAGTGAATAAAGAGAGAGAGAGAGAGACAAAGGAGATAGAGATGGAGAGAGAGAGAGAAAAAACTGACACAGGGGGGAGACACAGGGGGAGACACAGGGGGGAGACAGAGAGCGAAGGAGAGAGAGGGAGAAAAAAGAGAGAGAGGGAAAATAGAGAGAGAGGGAGAAAAAAAGAGAGAGGGAGAAAAAAGAGAGAGAGGGAGAAAAAAGAGAGAGAGGGAGAAAAAAGAGAGAGAGGGAGAAAAAAGAGAGAGAGGGAGAAAAAAGAGAGAGAGAGAGAGAAAGAGGAGAGAGAGAGAAAGGAGAGAGAGAGAGAGAGAGAGAGAGAAAGTTGAGAGAGAGAGAGAAAGGAGAGAGAGAGAGAGAAGGAGAGAGATAAAAGAGAGAGAGAGGAGAGGAAAAGAGAGAGAGAAAGGAGAAAGAGAGAAAGAGAAAAAGAAAGAGAGAGAGACACACAGAGAGAGAGAGAGAGGAGAGGAAAAGAGAGAGAGAAAGGAGAGAGGGAGGGTTAATGTAGTGTTGTAACAGGCCAATAATGGTCTTAATATACCCTTATGGGACTGATGGGGTTAAATAGAGGCTTATGAGGGTCTGTATGGACCCCCATGAGTGAGGAGGTTAATGAAGTGCTTTTGGGGGTCTGTATTGACCCCCAGGAGTGACAGGCTTAATGAAGGGCTTATGGGGGTCTGTATTGACCCCCATGAGTGACAGGGTTAATGAAGGGCTTATGGGGGTCTGTATTGACCCCCATGAGTGACAGGCTTAATGAAGGGCTTATGGGGGTCTGTATTGACCCCCATGAGTGACAGGCTTAATGAAGAGCTTATGGGGGTCTATATTGACCCCCATGAATGACAGGGTTAATGGGGGGTTTATGGGGGTCTGTATTGACCCCCATGAGTGACAGGGTTTATGAAGGGCTTATGGGGGTCTATATTGACCCCCATGAGTCACAGGGTTAATGATGGGCTTATGGGGTTCTATATTGACCCCCATGACTGACAGGGTTAATGAGGGGTTTATGGGGGTCTGTATTGACCCCCATGATTGACAGGGTGACAGTGTATATTTTTTTCTTTTACAACGGGTCCTTTAAGGACCTTTACAGTCCTTTAAGGACCTGTAACGCAGGAACATAGAATTTTGATTGCAGCGGGGGTCCCCGATCGCTTAATGAAGGGCTTATGGGGGTCTGTATTGACCCCCATGAGTGACAGGCTTAATGAAGAGCTTATGGGGGTCTATATTGACCCCCATGAATGACAGGGTTAATGGGGGGTTTATGGGGGTCTGTATTGACCCCCATGAGTGACAGGGTTTATGAAGGGCTTATGGGGGTCTATATTGACCCCCATGAGTCACAGGGTTAATGATGGGCTTATGGGGTTCTATATTGACCCCCATGACTGACAGGGTTAATGAGGGGTTTATGGGGGTCTGTATTGACCCCCATGATTGACAGGGTGACAGTGTATATTTTTTTCTTTTACAACGGGTCCTTTAAGGACCTTTACAGTCCTTTAAGGACCTGTAACGCAGGAACATAGAATTTTGATTGCAGCGGGGGTCCCCGATCGCTTGCAATCGGGACAGCCATTGCGATGGTTAATGTGGGGTTAATGCAGGGCTCCGAGCTTATCTCGGATCCCCTGTGTTTAATGCGGGTTTCCGAGCTTATCTCGGATCCCTTCTTGGGTAAGTTGTATGTGGCTGGGCTGTGAGCCTCGTTTTCTTCGGCGGTCATTTTTTCTCTCGCTTAGGTGATTTTCGTGTGTCTGAACTCTGGAATTTGGACTTAAATCGAGGTGTAACTTCACTTTCAGTGGTCCTGGGTGTCCCCCCCCCCTTGCTATAGGTAAGCTTTTTATGTAGTTTTTGTGAGTATTTGGTGTGTATTCACTGTTTTTAGTTGGGTGCGGGTCAGCCGTTATAGTCGTATTTTTAGTGTGTGTGGGTGTTTGTTACGTTAAGGTTGGTTCCGAGGTGTTTTTTTTTTTTTAGGTCGTGCGTGTGACGTGTTTAACGGCTCGCCTCGCTATGCAAAGGCTCGCCAGCAATGAGCGCCTTCGGCACTCATTGCCTCTCATTGCCTAAGTGCTACGATTTAACGGCGTGGCTCGCCGGCAATGAGCGCCTGCGGCGCTCATTGCCTAACTGCTACAGTTTAATGACTCACTTCGCTACTCGACGCTTGCAGGGCTAAGTCGTACGTACCACACAAACAGCGTGACGACGAATCGTAGTTGGACAATTATCATATGTGATGAATATAAACTGTTTCTGTGCTGGTCCCTCCCGGGTCCCCCTCTGGTGCCAACATTATGCATGTATGTGTGTATGTAGATAGATCTCCCTATCTCTCTACTTTCTCTCTCTCTCCCTCTCCTTTCTATCTATCTATCTCTCTCCCTCCCAACCTCTCCTTTCTCTCTCCCTCCCTCGCTCATTTCTCTCTCTCCATCTCTATCATTTTTCTCTTTTTCCTTTTCTATCCTTTTTCTCTCTCTCTTTCCTTCTCCTCTACTGCTTCTCTCTCCCTTCTCCTTTTCTCTGTTCCCTCTCTCTCCTTTATCTCTCTCCCCTCCCTCCCTCTCTCTCCTCTCTCCCTCCCTCCCTCTCTCTCCTTTCTCTCTCTCTCACACTCTCTTGCTTTCTCTCTCCATCTCTCCGTCCCTCAGTGACGAAGCAGCCTTTTCTTGCAGCCACGTATCTAATTGGAATGGGGTCAAAATGTGTCAATTTTTTAAATATGATTAACGGGTATACAAAATAGATCCATGAGCTTTCTCAGAATTGGCATTAGAGAAGGACTGCAATAATGTAATATGCATGTACTTAATGCATTAAGAAGGGCATTAGCATGCATGGGGCACTCAAGTAACTAGATACCAAGCGTAGAAAAAGTGATTAACATGGTGAATGTTGTATCAAAAATGGAATACTTGAAAAGTAGTTGGACATACAGTATAGATAAATATGTGCGAACTTGGGATACATTGATGCTTCATTATTGATACAAAGATAGAAATTATCTAAAGGAAAAACAAAGGTTAGACCATTAATAGAGCATTAATTGAATGGAGTATTGTTCAAATGCCATGGTGACATTTAATTTCATTAAATGTATTTTATTTATTCATTTATTTATTTATTTATTTTATATATTTATTAAATATGTTACATTTTTAGATGTATTTGATTAAAAGTCTATAAAATATGTTAGAAAAATAAATACTGAAAGTACTATGAAAGATTAAAAATTCATATTATTGGTATATTTTCCTTTTCTTTTTTTATTTAATTTTTACTATAGTAGTTATCTTTTCTACCCATAGCATTCCAGGAAAAAAAATCTTTACAGAAAATTATATATTTGTACGCCTCTAACTGTGCCATTAGAGATTTGTATTTTAGACTGCTAGTCTGCCTAAAGCTTGATGGGATAGTTCTCTACTGATTGGAGCTTACTCTTCTACAGAGCTGTATTGTCGAGTGTGCTATCTAGGGAATAATTGTCAACAGAACTGAATAGAAATATTATCTGGATTTATAGTTATACCCTCAGTATCAATGTATCGTATACATTTAGGAACAAAGACAAAATGTCATTAAAGCAAAAATATAATGCAATATTTACAAAAGCTGTATTTATCGATTTTAAAGACTTAAAAAATGACTAACACAGTAAGACTAATTCTTCAATGTGTGTGTGCGTCATTCAGTTGTGTTCAACTCTCAGTGACCTCGTGGACTGCAACACCATGTCGACCCACTTGGTACTCATGGCAGAGATACTGGAGTGGGTTGCCAGTTCCTTCTACAGTGGACCACAGCATACAGCTCCTGATATTCCTAGATGGTCTCCCATCCGAGCACTGACCAGGCCCAACCCTGCATGGCTTCAGGGTGGTATGACCTTAAACCCAGGTCGCAGTGGTGAAAACACTGAATCATAACCACGGAACCACCAGGAAACCCTTAGTTCTTCAAGTAGAATACTATAAATATGACATTTCAGTAGTCCTTTAAGTCTTCACATAGTTTTACTTAATTATTTTTCTATAAACTCAGAATCTCCGATATCAAAATACTATTTTCTTTTCAGATCTACTTCACCCAATGGTGTATATAATACATTTTTATTAAGAGGACTGCACGTTTTTCTAGGCAAATGTACTAATACATATATAATATATATGTGTGTGTTTTGTATATATATATATATCTATATATCTATATATCACATATATAGTTGTGAGCGTACGAGTTGTTGCTAACGCTGCGGGCTCGCGTAGCGCAGCGAGTCGCGGGCCTCGCGAAGCGAGGGCACTGTGCCAGGTTCTCAGTTGCTGGCATGGAGGGCCGCAGGCGCTCCTTGCCAGCAACTGAGGACCCTCGCGAAGCGAGGGCCTCAGTTGCTGGCTTGGAGCGCCGCAGGCGCTCCATGCCAGCACCTGAGGACCTCGCAAAGCGAGGTCTTCAGTTGCAGCAACTGCGACCCTTGCAAAAAAAAGTTTACGTCGCAACACATTACGACACTCGCAAACAACATACGACACACGTTCACACACATTACGACACTCGCAAACAACATACGACACACGTTCACACACATTACGGCCTCGCAACACTCGGACGCAACTCGCGAACATTACAAAATTACAAACACAATACATACACACAGCACATACATAAAAACCTTACCTACACAAACAGGAAGCACCCAGGACCTCAAAAATGCAACTTACAACTTAATTGCACTCAAAATAAAAGAGTTTAGACACTAAATAGTTTGTTAAGCGACACAAAAAATGGCCGACGAATAAAACGAAAACGAGGCTACACACGCAAACACCATACAAGACACGTTACCACACATTACGACTTCGCAAACATCGGACGCAACACGCCGACATACAAACATTTAAAACTTAACAAAGACACACAACAAACACATAAAAAGCTTACCTACAGCAAGAGGAACCATCCAGCACCTCAAAAAAACAAGTTACATCTACATTTAAATCAAAATAAACACTTTAGACACTAATACCATCGCTAAGCGAGAGAAAAAATGGCCGACGAACAAAACGAAAACGAGGCTTCAGACGTAACTACACTACACTTACTCGCAATAATGAAACACATACTATGCGGAACGTATCACAATCATATTAAACACCATTTTGAACAGTAATACGCCTAAAATGGCGGATGGAACGCAAATTGTAAGCTGGAACGCAAATAGCGCATGCGTATTGCGTTCTAACGGTCTCACTTTCCAGAACTTTCTACAAGTTTATAAATACTGCCTATTTCCAACTAAAAAATACATTTCTCCTCAGGTGATCAACGGAGTGACTTCTGAGATAACTGCTGCTTTTACTTGAGAAGACAATTCTTTACTAATTTACTACTTTGCATTGTGCAAATTACAACTGAGAGGTAAGCTATAATATATTACATTTTATTATCAGGACAGGTCAAACAAATAAAAACAAAAAAATAGGATTTATGTAGTCATCATGTATGGCACATTTATGTGTATAGGCTCACAAAAAAAATACGCTTCATTTAACAAAACAACAAAAAAACATAATTTAATATTAAACAGAGCTTTATGTATAGTGACGACACGCACATATATGTCTATAATGTATAGTGACATGTGACACGCACATATATGTCTATAATGTATAGTGACATCTGACACGCACATTTCTGTGTATTGCCCCTTCATAGTGACATGTGACACGCACGTATATGTATAGAATGTATAGTGACATGTGACACGCACATATATGTCTATAATGTATAGTGACATCTGACACGCACATTTCTGTGTATTGCCCCTTCATAGTGACATCTGACACGGACATATATGTCTATAATGTATAGTGACATGTGACACGGACATATATGTGTATAATGTATAGTGACATGTGACACGCACATTTATGTGTATTGCCAATGCAACAAAATTAGCTTACAACAAAATCAGTAAACAACTACATTTAAATGACATTATATCTCATGTATACTGATATGTCACACGCACATATATGTGTATCATCTATAGTTACATCTCACACACACACATTTATGTGTGTTGGAAAAAAAAAATAGAAGGTTAATTTAACCATTTAAATTTGACTCATGTATACTGATATGTCACACGTACACAAAATAATTACATTAAACTATGTAATGTGCTTCATGTATGTGACATATGTGTGTAGCCCCAAACAAAAAATAAGGTTAATTGAATTAATTTACTGCAATTCAATAGATCATATAAAGCTGAATCTTTCTATTTCTTTTAATATTCAAACAGACTCTGCATCAACAGCGTCACTCAACAATTTGCACCGTACACTGTGAAGCACAATCCCTTTTAAAGAACACCAACAAATTTGAAGAGGTAAGATACAATAAGACATTACATGCTCAAAAGGCCATGCTTTGCTAGATGACAAATTATAAATATACAAATAACTATTTCACTTTCTTTTTCAAACAGACACTACAAGAAGACCGGCGGATTAAGATTGGCAGGAGGGGACCGTCTGTCATTCAAAACTTCTATCAAGGTAAAGTATTAAGTATAAACAAGAAATAACCATGAGCCTTATTCAATTGCAACTTCCTCAATTGAATAGGGCTCTATATAAGCACATAACATTTTTTTTATACAGAACTTTTTAGTTACTGAATTTCTAACCACAATCAAGGTTTTCAATAACTAAAAACTTTGCTCAATAAATATGTTATGTGATTATATAGAGCCCTCTTCAATTGGCAAAATTGCAATTCAATGAGGACCTATATGTCTTTAATGGCCAAGGGCCTCACTCAAATGTGATTTGCCCATTTCAATAGCGCTCTATATAAGCACAGAGCATATTTTTTAAAGGAAATTGTTATTTTGTGAACACGTTGCTTTTGGATACAAGTTCACTAAATACAAAATTCCGTAAAAAAATATGCTCTGTGCTGATATTGAGCTCTATTCCATTGGCCAAAACACAATTGAATGAGGAGCTCACAATATAACAAATGCAGTAACCAAAGGCCCTCATTCAATTGCTATTTTGGACAATTAAATATGGCTATAAATAAGAACTTTTAGGCCCTTACTCTATTTTAACAAATATATGTGATGTGCTTATTTACAACCCTATTCAAATTTCTACATTGCAATTCAATTACGGCCTAAGGGCCTCATTCAATTGCAACTTGACCAATTGAATAAGGCTCTAAATAAGCACATAGCATATTTTTTTAAAATAAGTTTTTAGTTAGTGAACATCTATCCAAAAGCAAGGTCTTCACTAACTAAAAACTTCTGTAAAAAATATATGCTATGTGCTTATTTAGAGCCCTATTCAATTGGCCAAATCGCAATTGAATGAGGCCCTTAGAGTACTATTACACTGTAAAAAATGCAATTGAATGAGGGCCAAACTATGCAACATATGGTACACACAAAGGCCCTCATTCAATTGCATTTTGCCAAATTGAATAGGGCTCTAAATAACAACATAACAATTTCTTAAAACTAAGGTTTTAGTTAATAAAAAAATATCAAAAATACAGTTTTTCAATGACTACAAACTTACATTCATGATTTGCCTTTTATTTCACCAATTGTGCACAATAATCTTTAACAGGAATTACAAATTTAAATATACACAATTACATTTATTTGTTTCCGTTTACAGATTAATATGGCTGATAACGAGACCAAAGAAGAGAAGAAAAGACGTCAAACTAGAGAAAGACAAGAGAGATGGGCCGCCCAGCAGACACCGGAGGAGAAAGAAATTCGAAGAGAAAAAGAACGCAAAAGACTTGCAAATAAAAGAATATCAGCTGCAAAAATGAAAGATACAACCAAAAAAAATAAAAAAATAATAAAGCATTTACAAACTGTTCCTAAAACATCAGATGACATTTTACAACATACCAGTCAAGACAGACCAAAAAAAACAACTACAAAAAAAAAAAGCATTTACAAACTCTTACTAAAAACTTACAGGAAATTTCAACCGAACAAGTCCAACATATACCAAGAAAATCTACGAAAAAAACTAAACATTTAGAACCTGTTGTTGAAACATTTCATGACTTTTCATCTGATGAATATCAAAGTCAACATCCAATATGCGTTGCAAATTGTCCTTTACTCAAGTCTTTAGCAGTAGAGGTTCATAGTTGTGGGGACATGACTACTCAATGTCAATTTTGTGAGGCTTATTATTTTAAACAGGAGAGACCCCGAGATGGACAATTTATTAGTTGTTGTCAAAAAGGAAAGTTCAAACTTCCACAAAGGAAACAATTTCCAACCTATTTACTAAATATTATGACTGAACCTACTTTTCCAAATTACAACAATTTTAAGACAAACATAAGATCCTACAATAGTGCCATATCATTTGCATCTATGGGGGCAACATTGGCTGCTAATGTACCAGGACATGGTCCTTACTGTTTTAAAGTCCAAGGACAAATGTATCATCGGACTTCACATTTACATCCAGAGGAAGGAGAGCAAAGAAAATTCGCTCAACTATATGTCCTAGATACAATGGAAGCTGTTGACCAACGTATGCAGATGGAAGAAAATAAAAAATGCTTACCCAGTGTTTTTATAGAGCTAAATAACATTATGGACAACAATCCCTACAGTAAAGCTTACAAAAAATTGGCAGAAGTAGAAAATGAACAACTACTTCATGCACAAAGACATCAATTACCCATGCCAAAGGTTAATATGGTGCTTAAAAGAGACAGACATACTGATAAACGTCGTTATAACTTGCCAACATCAAATGAGGTTGCAATGGTCTTTCACAATGATGAAGGAGAACCACCATTTCAAAGAGACATTAGAGTATATCCCAGAAATGAGGACCAACCATTTATTAATATTAATATCTTAAGTCCAAATTTAGATCCAATGACATATCCCATCTTTTTCCCACACGGAGAAGCAGGTTGGCAACCAAAATTAACCCTTCCCAGTTACCCAAATGCTAAAGCCAGAATCCGAAATAATGTTTCTATGCTTGAATTTAAAGTTGCTCAAATTGCCATTAGAGATGAATTTAATCCAATTTTATGTGGTGGCAAACTAACACAACAATGGATTATTGATTCATATTTGCAAGTTGAGGCAAATAATTTAAACTTTATAAAATATCAACAAGATAAACTACGTGTAGAACAATATTGTGGACTCATGGACTATGTTGCTGACGTGGCTACAAGCAGAGACATGACAGCTGGCAAAGCCATCATTTTACCATCTTCCTTTCAAGGATCTCCTCGAAATATGAGAGAAAGATACAATGATGCTATGGCTATTGTGACAAAATTTGGAAAACCAGATTTATTTGTGACATTTACATGTAATCCACAATGGCCAGAAATTAATCAAAATCTACTTCTTGGACAAAGTGCTTCAGATCGACCAGATTTAAATTAATACGTGACTTTACTATAAATCAGTTATTTGGCAAATGTCTTGCTTATGTATATACCATTGAATTTCAAAAAAGAGGCCTTCCACATGCACATCTTCTCATAATACTTCAAGAGAAAGATAAATTAGATACTTCGGACAAAGTGGATGCAGTCATAGTTGCTGAACTACCGGATCCAGAACTATATGGTAGACTATATGAGATTGTTACTCATCGCATGATTCATGGACCCTGTGGAGACCTTAATCCACAATCACCATGTATGGAAAATAATCAATGTTCAAAAGATTTTCCAAAAGATTATAGAGACAAAACATATGCAAATTGTGATGGATATCCACTTTATAAAAGAAGAGAAGGAGATAGTGCCATTATTCGTGGAAAAAAAAGTGGACAATAGATATGTAGTACCCTACAATCCACATTTACTCATGAAGTACAACGCCCACATCAACGTAGAAGCCTGCACTTCCATCAAATCCATTAAATATGTCTACAAATATATTTACAAAGGTTACGATGCAGCTACTGTAGTCGTCAAAAGTGCAGACAACCCTGAAAGTAGTGAGTTAGTACATGATGAACTTGCATCTCATGTAGATGCTCGCTATGTCAGTGCGCCAGAAGCTATGTGGCGGCTTTTAAAATTTGAAATGCATGATAGATCACATGCAGTATATAGGTTAGCAGTACATTTGCCACAACGACATTTAGTCTATTTCCATTCTGGAAATGAAATGAATGCATTGGCCCAAAGTGAAGATCGTCACACTACACTAACTGCATGGTTTGCATTAAATTCCACTGATGCTCAAGCAACACAATACTTATATATTGAAATTCCATATCACTATGTTTTTGTGAATGGATTATGGAGAGCAAGAAAAACCAGAGGCAATAAAATAATTCCACGAATTTACACAGTCAGTCCAAGAGATGTTGAACGATTTTGCTTACGGATATTACTTTTAAATGTTCCAGGAGCACAAAGTTTTGAACAATTAAGAACTGTTAATGACATTGTATATGAATCCTTCCATTTAGCTGCAAGAAATAGAAACTTACTCGCTGATGATACAGAGTGGGAAAGATGTTTAGAAGAAGCAGCACAATGTCAAATGCCACGACAGATGAGAGAACAATTTGCTTTTATTTGTATCTTCTCAAATGCTCCAAATGCATTAGCTTTGTGGGAGACTTTTAAAAGTAATATGGCTGAAGACTTTATGCGACGATACAATGAACCCATTGCACACTTAAAAGCCTTAATGGAAATTCAAGAAGTCTTTTTAACTCATGGATTAAGTTGTGCAAGTTTTAATTTGCCTGATCCAGGTCTAATAGATGACATTAACTTTGAAGACTATGACATTCAACTACAAGCAGAAAGAACACAAGAAAGACTTGCAACTTTAAATACACTACAATTGCAAGCATTTCATGCCATTAAAAATGCTATAGATGATGACATGGTGACAGAGCGTTATTTCTATCTTGATGGACCTGGCGGATCAGGGAAAACATATTTGTACAATTTATTAATGAGTTCAGTACGAGCACAAGGACAAATAGCAATGGCGTTTGCCACTACTGGAATTGCTGCACTTTTATTAGAAGGTGGAAGAACTGTTCATAGTGGATTCAAACTGCCAGTGCCTATTTTGGAAAATTCGGTGTCAGATATTCGCATGACATCCTTACAAGCAAAGAAATTGAAGAAATGTAAATTAATTATAATAGATGAGGCCACAATGATGTCATGCTATGCCCTCCAATGTATTGACCGTTTGCTTCGTGAAGTCATGGATAATATTTTTCCATTTGGTGGAAAGGTAATTTTGTTGGGTGGCGATTTTAGACAAACATTACCTGTCGTTGTACATGGAAATCGAACTGACATTATTGAAACATGTATAAAGTCAAGTACAGTATGGAAACATTTTACCCATCTTCAACTGCAACAAAATATGAGATCAGAAGGCCAAACTGATTTCAATGATTGGCTTATTAAAATTGGAGAAGGAAGAACAGAAAAAATACTACATTTACCTGACGACACTGTAGAGATACCACCTCATATGATTTGTCAACAAGATATTATATCGGCTATATTTGAAGGGAGCATAAATAACGAAGAATATTCTGAGCTTGCCAACCAAGTCATACTGACGTGTAAAAATAAAGATGCATTAATACTCAATAATGAAATCTTAAAAAAAATTAATGCACCACAAAGAAATTATCACAGTGCTGATTCTGTACTTGCTGATGACAATGAAAGTCAGGCAAACTTTTCAACTGAATTCATTAACTCTTTAACTCCTTCTGGAATGCCACCACATATTTTGCAGCTAAAGAAAGGTGCAATTATCATGTTACTGCGAAATATGAACCCAAAAAAAGGCCTATGCAATGGCACAAGATTAATTGTTCAAAAATTAAAGGACCATTTTATAGATGCTGAAATTTTAACTGGGACCCATAAAGGAGAGAGAGTTTTCATACCAAGAATAGATTTAGCACCAAGTGAAAGTAGTCTCCCTTTTATACTTCAAAGAAGACAATTTCCCATTATTATGGCATTTGCCATGACCATTAATAAATCACAAGGTCAAACTTTCAAATCTGTGGGTATTTACTTGGAAGAACCAGTTTTTGCACATGGTCAATTGTATGTTGCGTTGTCACGGTGCAAAAATCCACAGGCTATTAAAGTTTACATTGAAAACAATGAAAGTCAAGGTGATTTATTAGAAGATGGACGTATTTTTACTAAAAACATTGTCTACTATGAAGTACTATAACTTTGCAGGATACAAATTAAAGATGCCAACATTTTTTAAAAGCATTCCAAAATACATAACAATTGGTTGTTTAATTCAGTCATAATTAATGAAAGTACTGTTTATGAATGATTCGCCTCACAAAATACTTGCTTTGCATTTTTAGTAAAAATTATGTTAAAATGTTAAGTCACTATGTTAATGTTTCTAATGTTACAAGTTTAAAATATATTTTTTAAAGTTATTTCATTCAACAGATTACAAAGTGGATGTTAAGAGGTCAAGCACCTTTTAAGTCACAATGTAAATATTGTCTGTTATCTTAAGATTACTAACTACATTAATGTTTATCGCCAGGTTATGTGCTCAGTAATGAATTACTTTAATTACGTACGTTTTAAGCAGAGTTTTACTGTATGCCTTCCTATACATTCAATGTATATTCAAGTTAACAATTATTGTGATAGAAATTGCATGTTAATACTGAATAATTTAAAGGTCAATTGTTTTTACATTCAAATGTTAATACTTTTAATAAAAAATTAGGTTACAAAATGTATTCACTATGTTCCTCTTTATAATGTTCAAAATAATACAAATGTTTTGTCAACTTCTAAACTTACATACAAAATAAAGTTAAAGTTTCTAAATATATACTTTGAAGGTTATTGCTTACATATATTTTAAACTTCATGTTAAAATTTCGCAACGTTTCAAGAAGGCTTTTTACTTTTTGCTTTCCTATTCATTCAATGTATATTAAAGTTAACAATTCTTCAGATACAAATTACATTTTAAAAAACCATTACATCAACATTTTACAAAAATACACGTTCATATTAAAATACTTACAAGTGTCAAAAATATATGTTAATAACTAAACAACTTGACAAACATATACATCACATTGCCGTCATTTTTTGACGGGCAAGTCGCTAGTATATATATATATGTCTGGCCCCCATTCAATTGATGTTTTGGGTGATCCGGTAGCCCGTAAGTGACGTTGCAAGTTAATTTGCTATTCAATTGGCGTCTTTTTACGGGCTCTAAAGGGTTTACGAGTTACAGCCTTAAAAAAATGGCGATGGTTAAACCCATAACTTACAGCCTTCCGAAGCCTTTAATCTTTCGAGGGCACAAGACTTCCGATCTCTAAAATCGCTAATCGCTATTCAATTGCAAAAATTGCTCAACACCCCAGCCGCAATCAAGCCTGCAAACACAAAATGACGGCCCACAGCTTACGGGTTCCAAATTGGACCAGCAAAGGGTTTACAGACAAGTTTGTAACACTGCAAATGACATGATAAAGACACCAATGCATGTTAGAACATAGGGAAAGCAATGTAAGGCATTACAATTACATGCACAACAACTCTCCACTATCTAAATATTGCAAAAAATAAAATTTTATTTTCCACATAGATTGTAATGGTCATGCATATGCCAAGATGAAAGCCATGCTGCAACATGCTGAAAGCTAGTAAAGACATACTACCTCATTAAATTGCAACACAAATACATGCAAATGGCTGACATATTCACCCTTTAACACTAACAGAGGCTCTAATGTGGACCCTAAAAAATACAAAGATCATCTTTTATACATTTCACTCATCACATCTACATTGGGACAACAAATAATGGACAAAATTACACCACCACATGGCATATATCAAGTACCAGGGAAACATTTCACATATGGTTGTTCAGTCCGTCAGTTGTATCTGACTCTCTGTGACCCTATGGACTGCAGCACACCTACTAATGTCTCTGTCTGTACCCACAAGGTTTGCATGCCAAAGGTACTGGATTGGGTTGCCATTTCCTTCTCCTGCTATTTTGTCTGACCTCTCTATCACCTGCCCACCTACAGTGGCCCTACATGGTATAGCTCACAGCTTCATTCAGGTACACAAGTCCCCTCACCACCACTACTTAGCAATCCTGAAGGCCGTGGCCAGATGAGGAGGTGGCAGTGTCTGAGCAGGGAGGGTTTGGGACAAAACTGGTGGTGGTGTGGGTGGGTCCGGTGGTGGTGGTGGCAGCCAGTCCAGCTCACTGCTGTGGGGGGGGGGGGCATGAGGAGGTGGTGGCTGGCTGCTTGCATCATAACTCCAGTTGGAGGGCCCTGGCGATATGCTCAGTCTTTGAAGGAGGGGGATAGTGGGGTCGAAACCCGGCGGTGTTGCCGGTGGTCCTGACAGTGACCCCACTAGCCATATGACATCCTCCTCCTCCGAGCAAGGGCACTTGGGTCCTCTTGCTCCACCACTTCCTGCTCCAATGGAGCCAATGTCCCTGCCTCTGGCTCACCAATGGACCCAGACATCCTTGATGCTGAAAGAGAGAAAATAAAAGTATATGTCATTAGTATGATAAATAAAATATTGTTTTGTGTGTATTCCTAACTATCTGACATCTAGGCTTGAATTTGGAGGATTTTCCTAATTGCAAATCAGATTAGCTATCATTTGCTAAATGTGATCTATTCTTTGGCTCTTGGTTTTGAAAGTTCATGGCTCCTAACGCTATCTTGATTGCCTCTGCGTTCTGTAACTGCATAGGCTGCAGTGGGCACACCAATGCATGGACTATCTATTGGTTGGTTACTGTTGTGCCCGGGAATGACCGTGATTTGCCAGCTTCATGGATTTAATAATTCATCCATCTATCCCTTGTTAATTCCATGGATCTGACATGTCAGTGTCCTTGTTGGTCATCATGTACAGGTTTAGTGTGTGTGATGTACATGTGGTGGCATGTTGGTGTATGTGATATTCACCTGACATGGAGGCTGGGTCCTGCTGGGCCAACAGGCCTGAAGCTTTAGCGGCAAGCACCTGGCTCAGAAGGTCCCTGAGGACCTTCTCCCACTCATTATAGGTCACATTCTAGTTCTTGTCCTCCTTAGCGATCATCCTCCCCACCTTGGCCCTTATGTCATCAAACCAGTGCTTGACAGACGTCACATCCCTTGGCGCTGTGCCTGCCTCTGCCGCTACCTCCTTCCATGACTGAGCCCTAGGCCCTGGCCTAACTTTCCTCCCCCCAGCAAGAATCACATGGCGTCCATGGATAGCACAGAGGAGGACCACATTCTCCCTGTGTAAGTAATTTTGAGCCCTGTGCTTCCCCTTGCCTCATGCCCCCCCGACTGTGGATGAGGCATGTCCCTTCCCCGATCTACCAGGCCCCTTCCCCTCTGTCCCTCTCCTAAGTGTGCCTTGTGCCACCCTGCCACCACCCACCTCCTCCTCTAAACTCCACTCCTCCTCCTGCTGCTCTCCGCCATCACCTCCACCTCCTCTGCCTCGTCTTCCCCCACCACCTCCAGCTCCTCCTCCTATCCCCCACCGCTCCTCTCCTCCTCTTCACCACTCCTCTCCTCCTTCCCACCCTTCCGCTCCTCCTCTCCAACACTACTCCCCATGGCCACCTCTCTCTCTCTTGTCTCTCCTCCTCGCCTCTCCTCTTCTCCTGCACCCCACCTCTCCACTCCTGTCCCCTCCTCTCTCCTTCCTCCAGCTCAATCCCAAAAATAATAGAACTTTAAATAAAAAAGTGTAACTGTTAATATATGAAGGGTAAAAATGTGTGTATTATGTGTAATTAATAACTGTTGGGGGATGGGGTGTGGGATTGGGGGGGTGTGTGTATGGAGTGACCTAGCTCTATATGTCTATATGTGTGTGTTCTTTAAGTTATGTGTATTGCAAATATGTGTAATCTGTAAATATGTTTAATCAAGGATTAAGTGTAAAACGTTAAATAGTAGACGATAAAAGAACAAAACCGCAAATTACTGCTCTGAAATAACTTATTCTCTCTTTCTCACTCTCAAAACCCACCAACTCCGGGACCTGCGTGCTACTTTGAAAGAAAATACAACACAGTCAACGCATGGTGGAGTGCAAATTTATAATCTCCCTATGTCAATCATCTGCGCCTAGACTGCTTTCTATTGGCTGAGAGGCCTGTGTCATACTCTGTTATACCGTGATTGGATTGTAACGGCCGATCGCATCACAGCCATCCCCTTAACAGTTTGTGGCCGCGGGAGAGATTTACGGCTTGAGGCTTCGGCCCATAACTCGCTCCTTTGCTCAATTGAATAGCATTACAATCCGAGACATTCGGCCATCTGCAATAGAGTTGCACGCTTGGAATTTAATGTGGCTATATGTCTATATGACAACTTATTATTTCACTAAGCCTGCAATGTCATAGGAAATACTGTATATATTACAATCATTGTTGATAAGCTTCATGCTCTCTGCTTTGTGAATTAGTGGTACTAGTCCACATTGCCAGGCCCCATTTTTGAAGAAGACTGATTGGCTGGCACTGCAAATCCATATAAACAGGATATTAATTTAAAATCAATAATTTGCCAGGCAAACTTCTATTATTAAATTAAATCTAAATTATAGCCAAAGATACAGTTTAAAATATAAACACATTAATTAATTTGCTTAAAAACTAAGGGCCCTATTAAATTCCAGCCTCGTAAATAAGAGGCTTCTACTTAAGCCCTACGTACTGCAAAGTTTCTCTAACTTACAATGCTATTAAATTAGCCCTGCTGCGAGCAACGTGTGAGCTACGCAGCAGGCCCGTACGTATCTACACTGCGTAAATGTACATGAGGAGTGACAGCCTGCGAGATGATATCGCAGGCTCCCACTCCTCATCAAGTGCTGCGGGGGTCCTAAAAGGGACCTCCGCGGCAGTCCCCCACATAAGCATTGCCGTGGGGGGTACTCCAAACCCCCCCCAGGCACCTAAAATGAACCCCCCCTCAATGCGGGGGTCCCTGTCGGGACCCCCGAAGTGTCCTCACATGAACACCTTGCTGCAGGGGTCCATAGGAACCCCCGCAGCCCCCACACATTAACCCCTTGCAGCGGGGGTCCCCGATCGGCACTGATCAGGCCCCCGCTGCATTTAAAACTTTTAAATTCCCCGCCGCGGCTCCTTAAAGGGGCCGCGGCACACTATTACCCAATCCCGGCCGCGGCACTTAAAATTAACCCCCCTCTATGCTGGGGGTCCCCATCGGGACCCCCGAAGTGTCCCCACATAAACCCATTGCAGGGGGGGGTCCCCGATCTGCATAGATCAGGCCCCCCGCAGCATTTAAAACTTTTAAATTCCCCGCCGCGGCTCCTTAAAGGGGCCGCGGCACACTATTACCCAATCCCGGCCGCGGCACTTAAAATTAACCCCCCTCTATGCTGGGGGTCCCCATCGGGACCCCCGAAGTGTCCCCATATAAACCCCCTGCAGCGGGGGGCCCCGATCGGCACCGATCGTGACCCTGCTGCAATTCAATTTTAAATTTCCCGCCTCGCGGGTCCTCAAAGGACCGTAAAGGTCCTGAAAGGACTCGCACTAAAAATATTAACCCCAGGCAACTATAATTACCCCATTAACTCATGATGGTCAATCCAGACCACCATAAGGCCTAAATTAACCCATTAACTCATGGTGGTCAATCCAGACCACCATAAGGCCTAAATTAACCCATTAAGTAATGATGGTCAATCCAGACCACCATAAGGCCTAAATTAACCCATTAACTCATGGTGGTCAATCCAGACCACCATAAGGCCTAAATTAACCCATTAAGTAATGATGGTCAATCCAGACCACCATAAGGCCTAAATTAACCCATTAACTCATGGTGGTCAATCCAGACCACCATAAGGCCTAAATTAACCCATTAAGTAATGATGGTCAATCCAGACCACCATAAGGCCTAAATTAACCCATTAACTCATGGTGGTCAATCCAGACCACCATAAGGCCTAAATTAACCCATTAAGTAATGATGGTCAATCCAGACCACCATAAGGCCTAAATTAACCCATTAACTCATGGTGGTCAATCCAGACCACCATAAGGCCTAAATTAACCCATTAAGTAATGATGGTCAATCCAGACCACCATAAGGCCTAAATTAACCCATTAACTCATGGTGGTCAATCCAGACCACCATAAGGCCTAAATTAACCCATTAAGTAATGATGGTCAATCCAGACCACCATAAGGCCTAAATTAACCCATTAACTCATGGTGGTCAATCCAGACCACCATAAGGCCCTAAATTAACCCATTAAGTAATGATGGTCAATCCAGACCACCATAAGGCCTAAATTAACCCATTAACTCATGGTGGTCAATCCAGACCACCATAAGGCCTAAATTAACCCATTAAGTAATGATGGTCAATCCAGACCACCATAAGGCCTAAATTAACCCATTAACTCATGGTGGTCAATACAGACCACCATAAGGCTCTATTTAACCCCATCAGTCCCATAAGGGTATATTATTACCATTATGGGCCTGTTACAACCCAACATTAACCACATAAGTGCCATGATGGTCCTCAAGGACCATCATGACACTAACTACAAACACTACACTATAACCCCCAATAAACCATTTAATCTAAACTAACCCCCCTCTACACTAATCTTTTAACACTTACACTACCTACCTACACTACCTACCCCCTAATAAACCTCCCCAACACTCTAATTACAAAAAACAATAAACCTACAGCACAGAAAACAAAAAACCTACAGTACAAAAAACAAAAAAACCTACAGTACAGAAAAAATAAAAATTACAACCCCACCCCCCACTACAGAAAACAAAAAAATACATTACAACCCCACCCCCCACTACAGAAAATAAAAAAAATTACACACCTGAAAAGGAAAGACAGATAAACACAATACAATAATACATATAATACATTACATACATTACATACAATACATGACATTACATATAATATATTAAATATAATATATTAAATATAATATATTACATATAATACATTACATACATTACATACAATACATGACATTACATATAATATATTAAATATAATATATTAAATATAATATATTAAATATAATATATTACATATAATATATTACATATAGTCCTAATCAAATACCCCCTATCTATCTAACATACAATCTATTTAATTTAAAATAAATCCTAACTATATCAAATACATCCCCCTATCTATCTAATATACAAAAAATCCTAACTACATACACAGACCCTTATTCTAAAATAAAATAAAATAATTACAGTCCTAACTACATACACAGACCCTAATTCTAAGCTAAAATCAATAAATTAAGACCACTTACCTTTAAGATGTTGCTTCAGATCACTAACCTATGGGTCAAACAAAAAAAAAAATTAGTACAAAACATTAACATCAAATAAATAAACATTCTATACATTCTACATATTCAACTCACCTTTACAGCATGTCCAGTCACTGTTAAGCTCTTCCGGCGCGGCCCTGTTAAAAAAAAAAAACACAATACATGAATACATGAATACAATATATAAACAATAAATAAAATACACAAATAAACATCTAAATATACATTTAACTTACCTCCCCGCGATGTCCCCGGCCTTCTCTCCTTCAGCCCCGGCTGGGCCGCGGAACCATCCGCGCTCTAAAAAAAAATAAAAAAAAAAACTAACGGAGGTCTGCACTGGCAGACCTCCCCGACGCTACTGAACCTCCCGGAGTCGTTTCCGGGAGGAAATTGGCATTGGCGGCTTGTGATTGGCTGAAAAAGCTGTCAGCCAATCAAAAGTCGTCAATGTAGGAGCCAATCAGGATGCGCAGATGTCTTCTACCAATCACTCCGTGGGGGTGTATCCCATAGTGATTGGCTGAAGGCATCTGAGCGTTGTGATTGGTTCCCATAAAGATAGACAAGTGTTTTAGCCAATCAGGGTGGGATATTGGGGTGTATCCCATCCTGATTGGCTCACACATTGACGACTTTTGATTGGCTGAAATTGATAGACAGCTTTTTCAGCCAATCACAAGCCGCCAATGCCAATTTCCTCCCGGAAACGACTCCGGGAGGTTCAGTAGCGTCGGGGAGGTCTGCCAGTGCAGACCTCCGTTAGTTTTTTTTCTTTTTTTTTTTTAGAGCGCGGATGGTTCCGCGGCCCAGCCGGGGCTGAAGGAGAGAAGGCCGGGGACATCGCGGGGAGGTAAGTTAAATGTATATTTAGATGTTTATTTGTGTATTTTATTTATTGTTTATATATTGTATTCATGTATTCATGTATTGTGTTTTTTTTTTAACAGGGCCGCGCCGGAAGAGATAAACAGTGACTGGACATGCTGTAAAGGTGAGTTGAATATGTAGAATGTATATAATGTTTATTTATTTGATGTTAATGTTTTGTACTAATTTTTATTTTTTGTTTGACCCATAGGTTAGTGATCTGAAGCAACATCTTAAAGGTAAGTGGTCTTAATTTATTGATTTTAGCTTAGAATTAGGGTCTGTGTATGTAGTTAGGACTGTAATTATTTTATTTTATTTTAGAATAAGGGTCTGTGTATGTAGTTAGGATTTTTTGTATATTAGATAGATAGGGGGATGTATTTGATATAGTTAGGATTTATTTTAAATTAAATAGATTGTATGTTAGATAGATAGGGGGTATTTGATTAGGACTATATGTAATATATTATATGTAATATATTATATTTAATATATTATATTTAATATATTATATTTAATATATTATATGTAATGTCATGTATTGTATGTAATGTATGTAATGTATTATATGTAATATATTATATTTAATATATTATATTTAATATATTATATGTAATGTCATGTATTGTATGTAATGTATGTAATGTATTATATGTAATATATTATATTTAATATATTATATTTAATATATTATATGTAATGTCATGTATTGTATGTAATGTATGTAATGTATTATATGTAATATATTATATTTAATATATTATATTTAATATATTATATGTAATGTCATGTATTGTATGTAATGTATGTAATGTATTATATGTAATATATTATATTTAATATATTATATTTAATATATTATATGTAATGTCATGTATTGTATGTAATGTATGTAATGTATTATATGTAATATATTATATTTAATATATTATATTTAATATATTATATGTAATGTCATGTATTGTATGTAATGTATGTAATGTATTATATGTAATATATTATATTTAATATATTATATTTAATATATTATATGTAATGTCATGTATTGTATGTAATGTATGTAATGTATTATATGTATTATTGTATTGTGTTTATCTGTCTTTCCTTTTCAGGTGTGTAATTTTTTTTATTTTCTGTAGTGGGGGGTGGGGTTGTAATGTATTTTTTTGTTTTCTGTAGTGGGGGGTGGGGTTGTAATTTTTATTTTTTCTGTACTGTAGGTTTTTTTGTTTTTTGTACTGTAGGTTTTTTTGTTTTTTGTACTGTAGGTTTTTTGTTTTCTGTGCTGTAGGTTTATTGTTTTTTGTAATTAGAGTGTTGGGGAGGTTTATTAGGGGGTAGGTAGTGTAGGTAGGTAGTGTAAGTGTTAAAAGATTAGTGTAGAGGGGGGTTAGTTTAGATTAAATGGTTTATTGGGGGTTATAGTGTAGTGTTTGTAGTTAGTGTCATGATGGTCCTTGAGGACCATCATGGCACTTATGTGGTTAATGTTGGGTTGTAACAGGCCCATAATGGTAATAATATACCCTTATGGGACTGATGGGGTTAAATAGAGCCTTATGGTGGTCTGTATTGACCACCATGAGTTAATGGGTTAATTTAGGCCTTATGGTGGTCTGGATTGACCATCATGAGTTAATGGGTTAATTTAGGCCTTATGGTGGTCTGGATTGACCATCATGAGTTAATGGGGTAATTATAGTTGCCTGGGGTTATTATTTTTAGTGCGAGTCCTTTCAGGACCTTTACGGTCCTTTGAGGACCCGCGAGGCGGGAAATTTAAAATTGAATTGCAGCAGGGTCACGATCGGTGCCGATCGGGGCCCCCCCGCTGCAGGGGGTTTATATGGGGACACTTCGGGGGTCCCGATGGGGACCCCCAGCATAGAGGGGGGTTAATTTTAAGTGCCGCGGCCGGGATTGGCTAATAGTGTGCCGCGGTCCCTTTAAGGAGCCGCGGCGGGGAATTTAAAAGTTTTAAATGCAGCGGGGGGCCTGATCTATGCAGATCGGGGACCCCCCCTGCAATGGGTTTATGTGGGGACACTTCGGGGGTCCCGATGGGGACCCCCAGCATAGAGGGGGGTTAATTTTAAGTGCCGCGGCCGGGATTGGCTAATAGTGTGCCGCGGTCCCTTTAAGGAGCCGCGGCGGGGAATTTAAAAGTTTTAAATGCAGCGGGGGGCCTGATCTATGCAGATCGGGGACCCCCGCTGCAAGGGGTTAATGTGGGGGTGCTGCAGGGGTCCTGATAGAGACCCCTGCAGCATGGGGATGTGTATAGGGTGCAGGGGGGAGCCTCACGCTGCTGTCTCGGGCTGTTCCGAGGCAGCACGTAGAGGCTTTCGGATCCCTTGCGTGGACTTTTTGTCCACGTAGGGATTCTTACGATATGCGAGACTCGTGCATAGATTTAAGGCTACGTAGCTCTCTCGGAGCCTATTCTCGGCCATTTTCTCGCAGTCATATCGTAAAGCAGGCTGCGAGAGATTCGGTTCTCGCAAACAGCAGGAAAACTGCCTTTTGCGAGCACCGAGAGAACTACGAGGGAGAATTTAATAGGGCCCTAAATCCACACAAAACCTTTAACTGCTTTATTTTATTTTTCTAATATTTTATTTTAGTTTCTGTAGATCTGTAACTTAGTAATTGCTCATTGTCACATTTAATAGTTGTAGACATCAAAGTGCTGCTTTGTAAAGCCATATGTATTGAAACTATTTTGGTACCTCTTTTTTCAAGTTGAATTCAGCTAATTTATTTTTTTACTGAAAATACCTTTTTTGCTCAAGTTCTAAAAGTACAGTAAAAAAGAAGATTAAAAAAAGGTAATTACAGAGCTTAAAGAACATAGATGAAAGCAAAGTGGTATTTTAAAAACACAGTTCAAGGGCATGATGCATGCAATCACTCATTCAGTAGTTATGGTGATTATACTAAATTGAGTACTTGAATTGTGCTTAACTGTAAAAAAGGCAATAATAGTTATTACCATTAAAAACAAAGTTAAGAAAATTACTTTTATTGGGAATTATTAACTTGGAGTAACATAGTTTATGCTTAAAGAGTTTTAAAAAATCTGACAAAAACTGGTTTAAAGCAGAGGTGTCTAATATTTTTCAAATTTAGAATCAGAAAGTTGCTTATTAGGCATCACTATATTTAGCACTGATTTGGTAAGATGCATTATTATGGCACTAAGGTTGTTTGCACATGAATCAGTATCCATTCTACTGACTTGATAGAATGTTCTACAATGAACACTCATAATAGTGTGTCTATCACTTCCTGGCAGCAGCCTTTTTGCTATGCATTATAGGGCACAAGAAAAAAAAAAGATCTACCCCAACTGCAGATCCATTTAACCATGCTGCTTGGATTTCCATATTCTGGACAAAACAAGAACATAAGATCTACCACAACTGAGGATGCATTTAACCTTGTGCTGAACTTCCATGTTCTGGACAACACAAGAAAAAAGGGCTACCAGGCCTTAGGACACATTTAACTTATAAACAATTACACTTTCCATGTTAAATATGATGTTAACATCAACATAATTTAATATCATTTCACATATTGGTGCAAATAACACCTGAAATATGCATTAAGTTTGACTTCATAAACAAATATTTAGGCTTATATTCTATCTAAAACATGTTCATGTGATCATTACAGGCCATAACAATGAAACTAGTGTGGTTGTAAATATGTCACCAGAATAAATGTGACCAAAGAGTGTTCATGTAGTGTTATATATGTTGTTAACACAGATATCTACATGATGGATGAACACCAGTAATATATAAATATGTGTATACAAAATGTGTATTTTTGCTGGCCATGGCAACTTAATTCTATACTCTGTGCCCTCTAATGCTGAACCTTGATCTTTTCCTGTGTCATTTCTGAAGTCGAGCATTGCTTCAGCCACACAAGAGGAGCCAGTCTGTTTTTGGAAATCCTTACAGACAGCTCAAAATATATGTTATTGTGATGCATTGGGTTTGGTCTATCCTAGAACATGGGGATAGAAGAAGAACTTTATCTGTTGGTTCCAAACAATAAGGGAATGTGAACCAAATTACATCTGTGGGTAGTATTGACTTATTTGGTCTTTTCAAGCCCAGTGAGGAGCAGATTGTACTGGCCATGTGATTCTGTGTTCCTGATTACCTGATGGTTTTCCTGATTTGCATGCTGGGTACAGAGAAACCAAAAACCTTATGATACTGGGGTGTATTACAGTAGCAGAAGGCAGGAGTTTTGGGGATGAACCTAGCTCCCTCTCCCGTGGGTTGTGACAGATTGGGATTGATAGTTTGGCAAGTTCCTTGTCACCTTGACCCATACATGCCTATGTGAAAGACTGTAATGGGGCCTTTGTTCGCTTGCAATCATTTCATACACTTCTACTTATCCCCAACAAAGCTATAGAAAAAAAGTGAGCCTGATTAACAATATCGGAAGACTTAAAGGACCACCTTAATGGTCTCAAAGGGCTTTCGAAAAACATTTTGGGAATGCCTGATAAGAAAAAAAAAACCTTTATTAAGCATGTACTGTGCATTTAAACAATGAATTACGTTTTTTCTAACTCATGCACCAAATTTTAGAAGCTTTAGATCTCCCCTCCCTCTGAATGACGTATGGTCTCTTGTGTGGAACACACACAGGGGAAGGTACAAAACTGAAAATCTATTGAGTACTAAACTGAAAATCTATTGAAACACACATTAGCAGCAGGCAGTAGTACAACATGAGCTATCAGCCATGTTCACAAATATACTTTCTAATCACGTCCCACTTTAAAACTGCAAGCGCAGTAAGTCTGTTTGGAGAGTGTACCCTTGTGAGTGGCTCCCATTCTAGAGGCAATTCATCATTCAGAGGGTGGAGAGATAAAGAGCTCATACTGCCTGGGGGCGTGATTAAAAATAGTAATTAATTTATGTTTGATATTTATATTTCTTAACAAGATGCTTACTAGATTTGAGGAGTGTGTGTAACAGCATTACTGTTGCAAAAACATGCAGCTAGAATATTCCTTTCCTGTTTTCTACAAATAGTTTTGCAATGTTTTTACATTTAATATTTAGTAGGAAATACATACAGCAGTATTGATTACACACATTGGACAGACATGTTATAGAGTCTCAAAGTCTGCATGATCTTGTGTCTGTTACTATTTTCGTATGAAAGTCCTTCCATTTCATCTCAGCTCTTTGTTATTCACTGTTCTTCCTGGTCTTTTTCAATTTCCCTTCCTCTAGGTCATAATGACATAAATAATACACGTAGAGAACAACTTCCATGAAATTATTTTTAGTGATTGAGGAAAGTATATAAATGGCCCTGGCCTTTTTATCTGAAGGTCAACACAGAGTTCAAAGTAGACAAGATGAATCTATCAGCATTATATTAATATTTGGCGTTGAAATTATTACCATTTTTTTTCATTGTTTATTAACTTAAAAGGAGGTCTTTTTGTTTGTTTCAAATTGATGCTTTGGTTGAAAATAAATAATAATGCTTGTCAAAATGAAAATAAATATTTATAAGATGATTTATAAGTCAAGCCTAGTCAGGTACAAATAAATTGTACTGCAGTAATTATTCTTACATCTAGTATTAAAATACATATACAGTAATAGAAAATACTATGGGCCTCATTCTATTAGTGGCCGTAAATCGGCCGTAAGGCTGCGATTCCTTGCGGGGGTTCAGTTAACTGCGATTCTATTATACGGCCCGCAAGGATCTCATCTTACGGCCGGCCGCATATCTTGGAACCGGCCGTAAGCGCAGAAATCTAAAAACGCAAAAATAAATTCAAGCCTGCACTGTACAGCTCTGTAAATGCTAGGGATCATATTGGGGGACATGAGGATTAAAAGTAACCCACTCTCAAGCTTGCACATCAGCCCAAACCCGAGTTCAAATTAACTGTTTATTTTCCGGCTGCGGCGTGGGCGGGTCTGAAGTGCTCCAAGCACTCTGGACTTTTTACATGGATATTTTACGGATATTAAAAATAAAATATTTTACGGATTTGAGTATAGGATAATTATGTGCTATTTTTTCTAACACCTAAAATCCCTTTATAGTCTTCTCAAAGTGCAGGATGGCTTTATTTGAGCTATTTTATGTGCTTAATTGGTGCTAGCGAGACCTCTTTCCTGCAAGTAACTGCGGCTCGTTTTTAGCCTTGCAGAGAGGTTTCCCGGAGCAATTGAATTGC